>JANJGK010009108.1:0-23298 GCA_039081455.1 Macrobrachium rosenbergii
ATTCATGTGGTTTTGTTCGCTTGTGGGTCATCTGCTAAATCTATATTATGTACTCGAGTATGTAAACTTAATGGATTGAAATACTCATGTCAAAAAATCTCTCTCTCTCTCTCTCTCTCTCTCTCTCTCTCTCTCTCTCTCTCTCCTCTCTCTCTCTCTCTCTCTCTCTCTCAGCTGAATTATGACACTGTAACACAAGTGAAGCTTTTGAAGTGTTAGAGTTCAATATGAAATCCCCAGTACATCAGTAATGTAAGCTTATAGGCCTTAGTGAGCGTTTCACATCTTGCGGTGTAACATGAATATCCGCGATGTAGTATGAAATTCGTCTTCGGTATCCGAGAGGAAATGATCATTAGAGTCATTTGACGCCGGTGCTCGTTCACTTTTGTACTCATACAAGCTATGGAAAGTTGCATTACTGTTTGCACAGAGGCCTAAGTATGGTGCTTTAGAAAGCTTACCTTATCAGTCTATCACAATGATAATTATGCAGTGGGGTAGGTGCAGGAAACGTTGGGGAAAATAGAATAGAGGTCGTCATAGCAGCTAAATCAGAACGAGAACTGAATTTAAATCTGCCTGATACTAATTAAAGTACTACTTAATAGATTGTCATCTTTACACGGAAGGTGCGTCGTAGTATCTGTGGAGCCTTGATTCGTGATAGACATCGGAAGATATTTGCAGCCTTCGAGTTTCAGTTGTCATGAAAATGACGGGGATTTCTCTCTGTTTTTCATTGTCCCTTTTTTCTCCATCTATTTTCCCGTGGACACAAACTTACGATAACGTTTTGTGAAAAGAAAAAGAGTTGAACAGAAGCATTTTACTGTCAGCCTTATCATGCCAATGGACAAATCTTGATGGCAACCTATCTAGTAGCAGGATTCGGCTCTCATGGCTCCTTATTTAAACTACTTCAAAGCTTTCTCTCTCTCTCTCTCTCTCTCTCTCTCTCTCTCTCTCTCTCTCTCTCTCTCTCTCTCTCTCTCTCTCTCTCTCCAAGTTGCTCAAGAGCTTGCAGAAGGTTGACTTAGGTTGGCCTAGGATCTATTACTTGGCTTTCTCGTTCATACTCTCTCTCCATCCTTTGTTCCACGTTTTGTCTTGATTAATTTATTATTCTAACAGGAAAATAAAAGAAAACACCTGTTCCTCGAAGCTCCTAACTTAGTGGATTGTCATTACTTCTTTTTCTTCTTCTTTTTGTATTTAAAGCACTGACATGGTTCTAGTTCCTTGGGTAGATTACTGACTGATCTAGGGCCACAGTTTTAGGAAATTAGCAGCTTATTCCCGTTAGGAGGGCGATTTTCTCTCTCTCTCTCTCTCTCTCTCTCGTACTGCAGAATCGTGTACATTGCTCGCATGGCCCAGTGTCACACTGACCGGCTCTCGCACCAGCGCAAAAGGTTGATGTAAATCATGATAACTGGGAGTTTTTTTTTTCTGTTTTTGGAGCTTGTACTTCGATACCATTTCAGTATTTGCACTGGTAGATCAGAGAATAGAGCATAAGTGCATATGACAGATTGTTCTTGAACCAAAGAATTATTTTTATGGTCTTTTATGGCCTTTCGCGTGCAATTGTTGCTATGTAGTCATCCTGTGGCCTCTTCATCTGTTATAGTCTTGGTGATTCATTAGGCCTAAGCCTCACATGGTGACAGGCCAGTTATTTCCTTAAAGTCGTCTTATATTTGTTCCTTGTGGAGGCAGGCGTGCTCAGAATAATAATAATGCTGTCTGGTGTAGATAGAATGGTTATGAAAACGCTTTTCTTGTTTTGATGTTTGTGTCAGTGTTTTTGTAATGTTTTGTTAAACAGTAGAGCTCTGCTATTTGAAACAGGCGCCATGTAGGCTTAACAAGCGCTATACTCTCTTTGGAGAGCCTTAGTATGGAAAAGGAGCTGCTGTCATTTTCCTTTTCCCTTTTATTTACTCGTTAAGAACTGACTTGCTCCATTAGAGGCAGTGGGGCCTCATTGCAACCCATGGTGGTTAGAACTTGAGTGGGGGAAGAGCTGTGAGGCCTTGATGACTGAAAACGAAATTGGAAGGAACTTTGGCATTTCAACTGTGGACGAAGAAGCACTTTGGGGCAAACTCGCTTCTTTGTTGGGAATGAGGTGAAGCTATGAATAAGAGAGTGGACAACTTCATTTCTATGGCGCTCGGTGAAGAGTCGTCTTCATGTTGGCATGCAGTGATCAGTTTGTGTGGTAGTTATAGTTTCTCTGCAGGCAGCGAGTGTTCTTTGGTTTCTATTCCAGGCCTGCCTCTTCCGGCCAGAATTTTAGGTCTACTGGTGACAAAACTTTGTGACTTATTTTCACAGTTGACATGACCAAGTACGTGAGAGTAGGTGGCACACCTTAGCATTTTAACTCTCTCTCTCTCTCTCTCTCTCTCTCTCTCTCTCTCTCTCTCTGTTAAAGAATAATATTTAAGAAAATTCATTTAGCGAATATCATCTTCGTGGACTGCACTCCTTGCTATTAATATAGAGGACTGTCTATTCTGTTGCTCACATAAATATTAGCGTTATCACATGAGTGGTTTGGCCATAGTGGCGGCGCGGATTCGAAATCGCCCATTACCATTCCTTCCGCCACCCGCCTTCTCTTGTGTACTGCGAGGAGAGAGAGAGAGAGAGAGAGAGAGAGAGAGAGAGAGAGAGAGAGAGAGAGGGGGGGGGACTTTTTCACGTTTTCTGCAACAACTTGGTCAACCAGCATTTTCTGTTTAATGGCAGACGCGTTTTTTCAAACTAGGTCAAAGTCTGAGAAGCGTAGTTACAAGAAGTGAAGGAAGACTGATTTCTTTTACAGAGGTAAACATTTCGAAAGATTTATTCGTGAAATTTGATTCACAGACCGCAGTTTCTCATCGTACGTCTGCCCAAGTTTCAAGAGTTGAACTGTTGATAAAATATGTCAATAGAAGACGGAACTGAATGTGCGGGGTTCAGTACCTGGTGGAAACTGGGTCCTTGTTTGTAATCAGTTATATTACATTACTATATATAATATTAGACGCAAATATAAAATTCTGAAAGGTAGTTTTGAAACACTGGAGTAATTTCTTTTAAGTGGAGCCTTAGACAGGGTTGACAGTCTAATGAGTCCTCCTCCTCCGCCTCCTCCTCCTCCAAGTCGTCGTGGTCGTCGTCGTCTTCTTCTTGAGCCACGACGACCTTTTCCAGGAGTTTCTTTCGATGTGACTTCCTTCCTTCCTTACCTGTGTGGCCTTACTTTCGGGGGCATTCACTGACGTCAGTCCTCGCGAGGTTCCTGTGTCTCTATCTCTTCCAGCTCATCCTTTCCTGAAAGGCTTTGGAGCTCAGGTGAACTTCTCAAGTCTTCAAGTGTCAAATGGCAACTTTTCACATTTTGGAATAGATGACAAAAATTAGTACAAAGCATTCTCGGGTACAAGTGATTCAAGCTTATACACTGGGGAGGGGGGCTCTGTCCAGGGGGCGGGGTGGGGTGGGGTGTGAGGTAGGGAATGAAAACCAGCGAGAATAAGAGTTGGGGAGGGGGTTCATTTAACTTTCTCCTTCGCAAGAAGTACAGGACCAGAAATAACGAAACCTGAAAGACAGTTTCCATAACGAGCGCAGAATTCAAGTCTGTCGATTCCTTAGTGGCAGGGAACAAAATCTGACATGAAAACAAGTCGTTTTGGTGAAAACACATGTCAAGTGCAACGATCTGGCTTCTTGCCTCTTTCCTCTTATTTGTTCATTTATAAGAATTTTGGATAGAATCGTTAAATAAAAAAATGAATACCTATGTTGTCCTTGGTTTGAGATTCTTGGATGCTCATTAGGAATTTTGAATTGTAAGTTGGAATGATAATTGATCCCTATTTCCAGATAGACTGATTTCATATTGAAATGTTCTGCAACTAATTATGTGTTACTTTGTTTTATTGGAGAATGGTTTGAGTTGGGTTTGTCAATGACTCGACAGACTCTTATCCAAGAAACCTTTCCCAGCCACACTTTCGGGCTCTTCAGAGTGACTTTGTAAATACCCAGATCATTCTGACCAGTTCTGTTATTTTCCTAAGGTTGTAAAAGAATGCACATTCTCTATATATAGACAGGGTATTTATCACTGGGCCATGTCTGTTCCGTCATTGGGAGCACAAATTTCACTTGACTAGGAAACTCTGCCACAGCTTTCCTTGGCGTGAACACCAAGTCAGTCGTGTATGTACAGGGCAGTATGCATGAGTAGTGTTTTCATTTGGATTGCACTTCTCGTCTGTTGTATGTTCAAATAGTCTATTCACTCAGTGAGGCTGTGTATTATATAGCCTTATTTTCTGCAGAAATCACACAATTCTTCAGTTATACTTATTCATCCTGCTTTCAGTATAATTCCTGAAAGGTTTAATGCTCTGTAGGCATAGAATCAGACGTTTCTGTGGCTGGGCGTTTGGACAAAGATTCGCTGTTCCTTCTTTGGACTCTCTGCAGCATTGCTGTATTTGTCTCTCTCTCTCTCTCTCTCTCTCTCTCTCTCTCTCTCTCTCTCTCTCTCTCTCTCTCTCTCACGTAACCTAAGAAGGTAATAATGTACGTGGTTTTAATAAACTGACGCGTGTTTTATAAGCTTATCGAACCTATCAACAGCTATGTTGTCTCACCAAAGAATAATTCTTGTCTGTATCAGGCTTAACAGATTTGCAATTTGGTAAGAATTATTTTTATAAATTGAAAATGTCATCAACTCCCACAATGAGTACTGGCGAGGGTCCAAAGCACTATTTCCCACAACAGCTGCTTTTGTGGGACCTTGCAAACTGAAGCTTCCCCTGATCTCCTCTTCAACTACCATCAAAAAATGACTGGGGTCTTTGTTACCTCAAGAACCGAAGGTCTTAATCGTGAAGCAGCCCATTTGCTCTCCTGGGTTCCTTGTCTTGTCAAGGACATCTGGGTGCTCGTCCACTGGGTTCCCTGCTGAAGAATACAATGTTTTATTTTTCATCCTTGTGATATCTAATAGGGAGGCTTCTGCATTTACCTTCGGCTTTTTACAAATTGTGGCAAGGTAGTGTTGGGGTTCCCTCCCTTTCAGTTTGGATGTTGCGATTGCTGGATTTTAGATTTAGTTTAGAACAAGTTTATGAATCTCTCTCTCTCTCTCTCTCTCTCTCTCTCTCTCTCTCTCTCTCTGTTCAGTACTGGGTTAAGGTAAGCATCATATTGGTAGTGAGTCCACAGCATGGGACGATACTTTACCGTCCATTTATCAGTCTCTCTCTCTCTCTCTCTCTCTCTCTCTCTCTCTCTCTCTCTCTCTCTCTCTCTCTCTCTCTCTCTCTCACCGTTCCGGCTTCTCTTACTGCATTGTCATATCAGTTGCCACTCACACCAGACCTCTAAAGGTTGTTGTATGTTTCTAAGGACTTATTTTTGGGAGTGTATCCCTTATTACCTTCCATTCATTGTGGGTCGCTAAACCTAAGCGTTGGCTGGTTCTTAGCTACTGATTTGATGTTGGCAGAAAGGAAGTTTGAAGAAGCTTAATTGTATTTGCCGTGGATTTCTTGTAAACGACAACTAGACGTTAACTTCTTCAGTATTAGGTGTTGGTGATCTGGTTTCATAAGTATCTACGGGCCTCAAGTCTCTCTCTCACCCCAGACTGCTGAGGTCTGTTGCAAGTTTCATCGACGCTTGGTCATGTATAGTGCAGACACGTTACATTCCTGCTTACTGCGTTCAGCGGCCACCCTCCATCTTCTTCAATCAGGCTATGTCAACTTTTTTCCTGCTGTCTATTAAAATTCCTTACCTCTCTCGATAGGATGAGTGGCATTAGCAAATTGAATCTCCGGACGCTGTTTGTACATCGGGATTTGCTAAAGTTTAAGTATTTCTCAAAGGTATTCTTGGTCACGTTTTAACATAACTCCCTTCTCGAGTTTTCCTTGTCCATTTTCATGAACCCAGTTCCGTTTTCGAGTCCTCAAAATTCGCATTGCTGAGCCGTTGCCTCTCATACATACCAGTCTCTAAGGTCTTTTGCAACTTTTATGCTGTCTGTTTTTCCAGTAATGACCAAACCTTATAGATGGTTAGGGGAATCTAGTCATAACCTTCAGCGGAAGATTTCTTACTGGTCCCTCTAGAGGCCTTCCACTGCACACTTGGAACAATCATCATAATATTGACGATAATTTGGGCTCAGTCTCCTCCTTTCTTATTTCACCCTGATGTGGGCAAGATACGGGCACCTCCATTCCACAACTTCTGGTTATGGTTCGATTTCGGCATTTCGCTTGTAAAGTCTCTCTCTCTCTCTCTCTCTCTCTCATCTCTCTCTCTCTCCTCTCTCTCTCTCTCTCTCTTCTCTCTCTCTCTCTCCTCTCTCTCTCAGCTTAGTGAAGATCAGAGGCATGCTGGTTTATAAGTGTTATGTACAGATCGTGTAATAAAGTGAAGATTTGTGTACATCGTAATAACTTGTCCTATTATTGATTAGCGTGAAACTGTCAGCAGCCCTATGTAAATATCACAAGTTGTGGGGAACAATTCTTTTGGATAAGTTTTTTCAGTTTTTGACCATTTTCTGTGCTTGGTCATGTCCTGCCGCTTGATCGTCGTGTGTTTGTGTTGGGCGTTCATTTGACATTGCATGGAGATTCTCCTTCATCCACTCTGCAGGAATGAATCATTAGTCTGGCTGAAGCTTTTATCTCAATTTATGACTGACTGAATTTTGGAATGTAAGATCGTTTTCCTCGGGGTCTGGAAGTCCAGTGACTAGATATCTTGTAGGGTTAACTTAGTCTCATACCGACGAAGGTTGGGTTTAGTTTTTCTGTCTGTCTGTCAGTCGCTTTGTTTGTACGTCCGTTGACCTGCTTGCTTTCACTCAAACTGTTTGCTAGTGTTGAGGCTGCAATGGAACTTTTGAAAGGTACCCTTTTACATATAATTTTCCAGCATATATTAAATCGTTCTATATCAAGTTGAATTCTACTAAACTCTGCGATCTCTCTCCTCATCTGGTTTCAAGCTGGTCAAGCCTGTAGTTTAACCCACGGCTTCTTTCACCAGACTGTTATGCTCTCTTGCGAATCTGAGTCACTCTTCCTGGTGTTTTTGATACGGCAGAGGCGTTAGCAGCCTTTACTGGAACCCCCTCTTTTGTTTGCATAGACCGATACTTGGTCTCTGCAACTCTTGACAATTGACGGTCTTTGTTTAGCAAGGAAGATCGTTTTTCGAGATTTGGGTTGACATATTTATTGTTTACTAGGCTCTCTTTTACAGTGCTTCTCTCACTCCAAAGAGCTCTTACAGTAGCCTTTGGAATTTTGAGAGATTTGTAAGATGTTGTTCTGCTTTGGTCCTGTTAACTTTCACCTGGGGTGACCTCTCTCAGTGGTGGTGCTACCACTTTCGTTGATTGGAGCTCTCGGTTGCTCGGTTTATGCTGTGGCCATTGTAGTACTAGTACACGAATTATATGGACTATTTGCTTATTCTTCATGGGCCTTTTAATGGAAGCTCTCTCTCTCTCTCTCTCCCTCTCTCTCTCATCAAACTACTACTCAAAATATATCTCTACTGTAGCTGTACCCCATACTACTGTAGTCAATGAGAATCTGATATAAAAACCTTTGTCAAATGTTTGCCTGAGACATGAGATTGTATTAGTATATAATGACATAATTTTATGACTAGGGAATGTCGTCAACATAAATGGGACCGTCTAATAAAAAGCTAAATATTGTCAACTAGATTTTGGCGTTGTTGTTGTCTAAAAATCGAAGTGATTTCGACCACTCTGAGATGATGTCTCCAGCTTCCTACAGTAAACTTTGTTCATTTTGAGCACCTGCTGATATACCTTGAGAACTGTAGCTTCATCTAATTGACCACATCAAGTGTGTCACTGGTAAACAGTTATCTTTCACCAATTAGGAAACCAGATATTCAGGATTATTCTCCAATCTGAGGATTCTGAATCCTGATACTTCAGCTGGAATATGGATTGACTGTAGAAGTGACTGTATGGAACACACACAGCAAATTTTGGGAATAGAGACGAATGAATCTTTATCCAAAATCCTCAGTTAGGACCAACCTTATCACTCTATTCATCAGAACTGCTCAATCTTCTTAACTAAACTCAACTTAACTCGAATCTTTCAAAGATGCAAGATGAGGCCTGGAGGGCTATCAGTCTTCAACCTGGTTTAAGGTAAGGGAAAATTTTGCTAAGTATTTAGTATGCAATATCCCAAGGTAAGGTCAGCTCAGCCTAGGATGAATGACCCAAATGTGACTTGAAGGTAAAGCACCTTAGCCAGCTTAGGATAGATTTTGGTATAAGAAAGGACCCTAGGATGTATTGTTAAGGATCCGGGGCATGGTGAATCCTTCCTGAACCAAGCTGGGACTGGATAATAGATCCTTTGAGAGTTGGCTAAGTAGGAAAGGATGTATTAGTCAGAGGTGGTGGGTGCTTTGGGAAAGAATAATCTGATCAATCTTGTTTGTTCCAATTTAAGTTAGGTTATGGCAAGATAAACTGTGTAGGCATCGAGTGAAATGGGTCTATAACCTATATATAAACATCAAGTGAAATTGGCCTATAAACTGTAGCCTATATGTATAAACAAAAGTCACTGGCCTATAACCTTTAGTTTCCTTGACTGTAAAGTCTATAGTTATAGTCTTAGAATATTCTGTGTTAAAATATGATAGAAAGGTGACTATACAAATATGATAGACAGGTGATGCAAAGTGCCAAGCAGTAAGACAAAGTAGGTTGTGCAAGAAACGATTTTCCTTTCAACTGTACAGAGAACTGTATGGTACAGAATACATGTGACCAGCTAAGTAAGTATGAAGGAAATATTTTAATTTAAATTTATTTAAAAGAAACTTTTCAAAAGAACTAAAATGGTTGTTCGTAATGATTATACAAATGCACAATTTTATCCAAAGCTCCAAGTGAACTCAAGAGTGTTTAATTAAGAATTCCATCGTTCAGGACTGACTTGGAGTTGAAATATAGTTACCAGTTACTAATCAAAACATCGTTCAGCAGGTTAGCATGTGAAGGGATATTATTTAATGCTTTCAGGCAGCACTTGTTCACAGCTGTATTGAAAGGTTCAAGAGGCCGATTTCGGGAGTTGTGGAACCTAGAATACTTTTAAGAATAATGAACTCTTAGTTGAATAACTGTTGGAAGACGTTCTTGAAAGCTGCATAATATTCTACACAAATACAGCTATACAGTTGATAACTGGTGAGTTTAGACTTGTTTGGCAGGATTTTAAACAGTTGAGAGTTCTAGAACTAACTAGATTTGTTGCAAACAATGTACAAAGCAGCAAATAGAGTTCATATAGCTTATTTGAGTGGTCAAATAAGCTTTAAAATTTTGAATGATTTAAAATATCAGTAATCAGTTTTCACATAGTTCTTGGTGAGGGATTTAGATTTTGTTCTGCTTCTTGTAGAATTGATGAGAATAATTCAGTAGATGGATAGTATAGTCAAGATTAGAAATTGCTTCTAGTACAGTAATGGGAAACCAGTTAATTATATCTGTACTTCATTACATTTTGTATAGAAGACCTGATACACATTTTTTGATTTCAGAACAACACACACCACCACCAGGAAGACACAGTAGATGAGGCCGCCACCATTGAGAAAGGACGCCAGAGGTGTCGAAAAAGTTTGCCAAGATGATTTCTTCAACCAACTCTGAGAAACTAAATGCTGGGTCATTCTGCCTACCTACCAGGGGTAGTCAATGCAGTGACTGTAGGTGCTATTAGCTGTTGAAGCAGCTTAAAAGGCATATAGACATGGAAGAAGGCAGTTTTGCCACATTGTGGAGGTGAGGACAGGAGAGGTGCCTTCAGGGCTTTATGAGAGAGCAGTGTGCATTTTCAGTGCACCGTGAGAGTGGTGTGTGTTCATGCAACTGGTGCACAGGCAGGTGAATATTGTTTGTTTTGTCACAGAACAGTTAAACAGTACCAGTGTCTTTATTTAGCAATGCATATAATCTATTATGTATTTTGCATATATTTAACTTACAGGCAATACTGCTTGAACTTCCATTTTTTAATCCCGCTTTCTCTCTACAGGTTTTGACTGCTGCATGCTGGGAAAAATTGATGCAGTATTTACGAATGAACCAAGGCCTACACAGGACAACCACGGAAAAATTGATGCACAGCGGTATTTACACCTGAACCAGTCTACACAGCACAACTACACGCCTGGCATGGTATGATGGAAAATATAAAGTGTACTTTGTATGTCTGCTGAGTGCAAGCTGTTATAGAGGTTGCACCTACAAGTTTACATGTGTAAACCATGTAAAATAAGTAAATAAAAAACTACTTTGAGTATACATACATTTCTTTGCAATAAATCCCGAAGCTTGTAGTTCCTGTAGAGAACTATGTAAAAAGGGCCTGGAATCACTTGTAAACTGACACTAAAGAATCAAAGTAGCTGTTGCCCAGACTTCTTGTTACAACACAACACTGGTGTTATTAGGCTGTCCACAGCCATATTTTATATTTGTGGGGCCTTACCAGTGCCTTCGTCTCTGCCACTTCTCCGGCAACGAGAAACTGAAAAAGGAAAAACACGTATTTTTAAAATGAAGTATATTATACAAGCAAATGCTTTCTCAAAATGCAGTCTTATAAAGTTAATAAAGCAAAGAGCAATAAAGCAAAGAGCAATAAAGCAAAGAGCAATAAAGCAAAGAGCAATAAAGCAAAGAGCAATTGTAATGCGATTTGAATTAGTTAAAATCACGTTGTATGAAAAGTACCAATATATAATATTTACCTGTGCTAATTTGCATCCTGGCTGCATCCAAGTTATCCCTGGATGATTATACCTGTGAATTACAATTTGAAGCTTGTGGAGCAGTAGGGCAAGCCAGGTTTAGGACACAGTCCAAATGTCCTCCTAAAGTAGAGACACAGGAAGTGGAGGCCAGTGGAATGATGTGGAAACTTGTATCAAGAAATGATACTGTGGTGGGTAGAGAGGGAGGGCATCACTTCCTCCCTGCCCAGGAGGCCTGATTGACAGAGTTCTTGAGGCATCTTCATTGCCATCCATATCTGATCCGCTTGCTTTCATATCTTCTCGAGCTTCTGTTCTCACCTGAAAAACAAAGTCATTGTTGGACAAACAAGACAGAGTAATGTTTCTCAGTAAAAGTATACAAACAGTGAGAGTAATGCTTCTCAGTAAGAGTATACAAACAAAGACACTAAGGTTTCTCAATAAATGCATCCGAAAACTGTGTAAAGTATTCCAATATGTAAAGTATTCCACAGTTACTATTTATGTTAAAGCCTTCATGACCAAAATTATGACAGGCCTTTTTATAAAAAAAGACAGAAAGGCCTTTTTTTCATATAGAACATTAAAGAAGACATTGTAATGGTTCTTAGTAAAAGCATTCCAAAAATTGCTGTTTATATCTTGTATTTTTAAAAGGCCTTTTTCTGAATACAGAAAATACTAGAGAGGTCATTATGAATATAGAAAATATAACAGGCCTTTAAAATAGAAAATATCAAAACAAACGGACCTTTTATATAGAATATATAAAATACAGGCCTCCTAGCAGTCCCTGAAAAAAAAGTAGGAGTTATAATCTTAAGAGAAGTAGGAGGAGTGCCACAAGGATATATAATGTGATATTTCCAATGCAACATTTTAAGCATTTGAATGCATACATGCAGCAACGTTTAAAATTCATTATCAAAGCATAATCAATCAATACAAGTAAGCAGGTACACTACTTGCTCCATTGTATCAAAGACTTTTTCTGAAAGGGGGAAGGCCCACCCCTGACCTACATACCTAGTAACAAGAGGCACCATTTTTCTAGCTTGTTCTATTTTACAGCTAATTATGAGAGAGATTTACTGGGGCTTGCATTTGGTCTCACCCTTTTTTATTCATTTCTTTGATTCAAACACGCAACATCATCCACTTCAAAATTCCTGAGAAATAAGCCTTTGACTAGCATTCAGTAATACTGAAGTAATATGCAAACCAGAAGGTATAATCAATCAGATTAAGTATCAATAGTTACAAAAATGGAGTCTGCATATAATGAGCTTCACTATACACTAACATCTGAAACACTATACACTAACATCTGAAACTAAATTATACAACAATAATTTGTCAGTCACTGAGATGCACTATCACTCAAGTTTTCTTCTTCTTCTTCTTGTTTAGAGAAGCAATTTCATCTGAAATCTTCTTCAGTTCAGCAGATGATTTCTCCAACTTTGCACTCCCGGACTCTGAAAGAGCCCTGGGCAGCAGCAGCTATTCCTACAGGATCGATTTTCTTGACTGTGCAAGCTTTCTTCAATCTCTGACTGGCTTCTTCATTCACAAGTTTTCTTGATGCGTCAATCTCATCTTGCTGCAATTTTTGTCTTTTCGTAGGTCTGCCTCTTTCTCTTCTTGTCTCTTGAGTTTTAGCTGCTTTTCCTCAACTTTTTTCTTCATTCTTCTGTTTTTCTTCTTTAGCTCTCTTTTCTGCATCTTTCATGGCTCTGTAACTGCTGTGTACACTGCGGAATGTACGGATCATCTTCACAGTGATTGGCACTTAACTTGTTCCTCCTCCGTGTTTAGCTTTGTCCCGCAATGTGCTTAGACCATATATGGATCTCTCATTCAGGCAGCTTCTACTGGCTGTGACCAAAATCTTGTAAAGAGAGAAACCTCCTCAACATGAGCTTGTCCATGGCTCAATGTCGATGCTGCCTTGACAAGTTTTCTAAGAGTTCGGTATTTGGGGATTCCTAGACTGGCGACATTGCTTAGAATAGTTTCCCAATGGAAACCAACTCGCTTCCGTCTGATGTGTCCACTTGGGCTGTCATACTCCTCATCTATATGACTCCTTTGTAACTAACTACTTCATTTGCATACCACTGCCACTCTTGCATAAGGCTGTCATGCTCTGACAGGGGCACAATTCGGGACATTTCACAAGCCACTTCTTTGGTAGACTTTTCAGAAGACTTCTCTCTTCTCATCAATGGAAACAGGCACTGCAAATGGCGAAGCAGGTTGCTATTCAGTAGTACCCTGTCAACATAGTACTTGACCACTGTTGTCACGAACTTGCGAGCATCATGTCTGAAAGTGTTCATTTCACTTTGCTTCAGCTTTGAAGCAAAGTGAAATTGACACTACAATCTCCCAATCAAATGAAAGATCGTTTTGGTCAGTGCGCCAGATGCCTTTCAGTCCTAAATAGTAGTACTTTCTTTGGTGATTGTTTACAAAAACATTGAAATAACATTAGATGGCAGTCTATATACAGTAAACCGAAGACATTGTCACTAATAATGTGGTCAGTCAACCAACCAATACCGAAGCATGTTGCCGCACTCATTCAGCGCACTTCTCTATTCTTATATCTATTCAGTTATAAGCACTTTTTTTGTCTAGTACTTTCAAACTTTTTAGTAGGAGTTTCCTCATAAAAGCGGGACTAAGTAGGAGGGGTCTGAAAAAGTAGGAGCACTAGGGGGCCTGAAAATATAGAAAATATAACGCACAGACCTTTTTGTACAAAGAAAAATGTAATATCAGACATGCTTTCTAGAGTATAAGAAATAATATGACACAGCCTTTTTTGAACTGACAAAATATGACTAACAGCCTACTACAAGACTCAGAGATGATATTGGTGTCGCAGTTTGAGCACTGAAAGAGACCTTGTCAGATTAATGCAAAATCATGGTGCAGTACACACCTTAAAAGTATTTCATTTATAATATATGAACGGTACACTACTCAAACTATGGTACAATTTTCATATGGTGTGGTACAATATTCATACTGTATTATGATGAAAAAAATTGTGCGTGGAACAAAGCCTAATTAAGATTAGCTTGCTGATTTTGGGATCATTTGGTCGAAATCTCAAAACACTATCAGGGAAAAGAGAGAGAGAGAGAGAGAGAGAGAGAGAGAGAGAGGAGAGAGAGAGAGAGAGAGAGAGAGAGAGAGAGAGAGAGAGAGAATTTTTTTTTTTTTTTTGCAAAATGTGTATGAGAGCGAGTGAGTGAGTTACAAGGAGTTACAAAGATTGGGTTATCTCGAGGCTTTTTAGTTTTAGTCCATCTGAGGAGACATTACGTGCTCACTTACGAGTATTTCTAGGAGCAGGTTTTACTGTTCATTCACAGTATTCTTCTAATGATTTTGTCTAGCTTTCTTTTAAACTCTTCCTCCACACTGCTGCTGTAGACAACTTTTGGTGGCAGTTTCTCCCACGTGTCACATATCTTGTATATAAAGAAGTTCCCACAATGAGATGTGTTGTATCTCTTCAGTTCTAGTTTCCATCCATTATTTCTTGTCTGGTTTTCGTTTAATGTGAAGAGATTACTATCTACTTTTGTTATGCCTTTCAGTATTTTGAATGTGTCTATGAGTTGTCCTCGCAATCGTCGTGTTTTTAAACCACGTATGTTCAGGCTCTCTAGTCGTCTTTGGTAACCTACTGTATTTGCCAGATTGATGGAATTAACTTGTGGCTCTTGCTTGTGCCCCTTCTAATCTATTTATGTCCTTTCTTAGTGTTGGTGACCAAAACTGTACTGCATATTCAAGATGAGGTCTAACTATGGATGTATAGAGCTGCAGCACCGTTTCCTTGTTTCTGTATTTGAACTGCCTCTTTATGTATCCCACTAGTTTCTGTGCCTCATCCTTTTCAGCCTTTAGGCACTGTTTTGTGGACCTAAAGTCCTTGGTAATAATGACTCCAAGGTCCTCTTCTTGTTCTACATTATTTATGTCATTCCCAAGCAGCACGTAGTTGGCATGAGGTTTATGTTCCTATTTGTAACACTTTACGCTTATCCAAGTTAAAAGGCATTTGCCATCTTTTTGACCACTCTCCTGTTCTTCTTAGATCATTTCTTAAACTTTCCACTACATCTGGGTCTGCTGCATTTACACCTAATTTGGTGTCACCTGCAAATTTGGCTATCCTGCCAGTTAAGTCTAAATCAATGTCATTATTAATGTAAATAAAGAACAAGAGCAAGCCAAGGAAAGAACCCTGAGGAACTCCACTTGTCACATCTGCCCGTTCTGATTCTTCACCGTTTATTACGACTCTTTGTTTTCTACTAGTTAGCCAGTCTTCAATCCAGTTTGCTATTTCTCCTACAGTTCCTAAAGCTCTAACTTATATCATTAGTTTCTTGTGTGGAACTTTATTAAAGGCCTTTTGGAAATCTAAGTAGGGTATATCTATTGCTCTACTACTGTCGTAAATACCAAGCATGTTATAAAAAAAACTCCAAGAGGTTTGATAGGCAGGATCTGTTTTGTCTGAAGCCGTGTTGGCAGTTTAATAATATTTTGTTTCTATCACTGTGATCCACAATTCGATCTGCAGTTATGGACTCAAAAATCTTGCAAGGGACTGACATTAGACAGATTGGTCTATAATTTCCTGGCTCTTCTCTTCGACCTTTTTTTGTAAACTGGGGACACATTACTTAGTTTCCATCCTTTTGGTGCCTTTCGTTGTTCTGCAGTTTTTCTGTAGAGTTATATCGGTGAGAGAGAGAGAGAGAGAGAGAGAGAGAGAGAGAGAGAGAGAGAGAGAGAGAGAGAGAGAGAGAGAGAGAGAGAGAGAGAAATTATTATACCAAAGGTTGCAGAATATGTAAATAGACAGGAAACATGAAAACGACATCCTTTTGGTAATATATCAGCCAACGCTATTTTTTCTTATACCACATTCTTCACAAGGCAGAATGTTGGTACTATAACTACTTGGACGGGCATAAAAAAAACTATTGTACTGTATTCGCCTTTCATACGATATTCAAAAGGCTTTAATTGCAATCATTATAAAGGCCAGAGTAGGGGTTGAGGAAGGTTCTGTGCATGTTTTAGGTCTAAATTAACTGAACACAAACATTTTTTTTTAACTGGAAAGACAAGTTACTTGAGGAATAAACCTACAGTTTGCCTTATTTCAGTAACTCTCGGGTTATATCTTACTTTGGGTTCATTCCTTGAACCTACTGACTGCCAAATTGTCTAAAACTCTCCCAATTCTAGTGCTATAACACTTCCTGACACGATCTTCAATTTCTCTATACCAAAACCTCCCAGCATAGTATCGGGCAACTGCAACACTTTCGTTTCTCACACACATCGTACCCAACTGAATGCTTAACGCAAACTACAGAAAATAAAAATTCTTAATATTCTTTCTAATCAAACAATGCAGCACCTAGCCTTAGTCTTTCTGAAAGCTCTTTCCATCATTTTATACCCATCAACAGTTCAGTCACTCATTCAGGTTCCAAGACCAAGTGAAGGAAAGTGACAATCCTTGTTGTTGCCTTTGTATTATCTTATGATGATTATCTTTCCTTCAGAGCAGTGCTTGACCTGAAACTGGTGAATGAAATGAGAAGGACGAATGATGAGTAAACGACACATGGAAAATGAGTGATTTCATTTACTCAAATGATACAGTTTCCTGTGCTGTGGGACACGAATTCTGATGTGCTGCGTTTTCTAGATATGACATTTTTAAAGGTGGCCAGATGAACTAATGCGATTTTCAATGACGACGGTGTGTTTCTTGACTAATATACAGAGTTAAAAAAAACCTTGATCGAGAGAAACTATGCAGAAGAGAGCAGTTAATTTCTGGAAGAACAATGAAATGAACAAAACTCGAGAGAAGGAATGTCAGTGGTGACAGCAAACCTGAGGAGAGCGAACTCAAGACTGCAGATCATAAACTGTTATGTGATGAATGTTACTGAATCGGAGGAGGAACTGCTGAGCTGACAGTTCTCTCTCCTCAAATTCCGAAAAAACCAAAGCCACACAAAAGCTGTATAGCGAATGGCATTTTGTTCAACGATACAAATCAAAAGGATATATTCACTCATCTTTGTCAAGTGTGAAATATAGCATCCAGTTAGTGCCTGGCTCCTTTAAAATGACAAAAAAACACACATACATACATCAAATCATAGAAATGATAAGTGATAAAAAAGTCAGTTTCCTACAACACCAGACGCGAGAATTGAAATCAGCAAAGTCTCTTTCATTCGATGGTCAAATTGACAGACTAACAAACTACTTCCTGCCTTTCCTCAGACAGAACAAGAGGTGCTCGTTTAAAGGAAAACGCCACCACGACGTCAAGAAGAAAATATAAATGTACAAATTCTACGATTACACCAGCCAAGGATACACCCAAAAGTGCCCCAAATAGAGAGGGGTGGGGACAACCCCAACCAAGTCTGGGGGAAAGCTGACATAAAATAATTATGATGATGACGATGACATTATTTTTCTAATGTGGAAGAGGATTACCAACCTTTGTGGAGCTGGTAAACCATAATACTTTGACTCCCTTCTTTCAGTTCATTTAAAAAATAACACAGTCATTGCTTTGAGAAGCCTCTCTCAGGAGAAGTACAGGAACACCTTATTCAATAATGATTAAAATAAAGCGAAAATGTTTCTTTCTAAGGCTTGACTTCAGTTTGTTCTAGTTTGCTCTAAGAAAATAATTCACTGACTGTGCTTTACTAATTTAGTTCTAAGTAAACTAGACTAATGCTGAATTTTTTTTAACGTCTGTAGAATTCTTAGTTTCCTCTACATATTTCAGAACGGTCAAAACACAGAACAAAGTGAAAACTTTCCAATTTAATTTATTTTTGCTCGAAAGGGAAAGAGCAGACTATAACCACCACAACATAAGTCACTGAGTTAGTGTGAAAGATATTTTATGATAACTGAATGACACTCATACAGAAGAAGAAGAAGAAGAAGAAGAAGAAGAAGAAGAAGAAGAAGAAGAAGAAGAAGAAGAAGCACACCACCTGAACCTTATAGACTCTCTTGCAAACCTCACTAAGGGACACTTGACTGTCGAAGGACATCCAACCCATTACTTCCTCATGTCCTCCACTGATCGAAAGTTAATCCTTTCACGTTCAGATTCACACATCCTACGATTACCAACGGTATATGAATTGAATTGACTTGAATTGAATTGAATTTAATATAGGATTTAGGCCAAAGGCCAACCACTGGGACCTAAGAGGTCAATCAGTACTGAAACGGAAATTGACAGTAAAAGGTTTGAAAGGTGTAACAGGAGGAAAACCTCAAAGCAGTTGAAGCACTATGAATCAATTATTAGGAGAGGGTGGGGAATAGGATAGAATAAAGTGAATATGGAAGGAGGTACAGTAAAAGGAACAAAAGGGGTTGCAGCTAAGGGCCGAAGGCACGCAGCAAAGACCCCTAAGTAATGCCTACAGTGCACCACATGAGGTGCACTGACGGCACTACCCCCTTACAGGAGCCTATGGTATATGAATATACGACGCATAACTCAATTCTTTTCCTACAGTCTACTTCATTATCTTCCTTCTTCCCAGAACCATCTGTCTTTCTGTCCAGCTTTCTTGAAACCTTCAGCTGAAACCCCTTCTGGAGGGCTCCAAAGAGAAACCAGCCTTCACCGAGACAAGTTACAGTGATGAATAAACCTATATGAGGGAACAGAAAATGAAACCAATGCGCCTGAATTCAGGAGACGTGGGCAGGAAGCAGGAATGGGTCAGTAATTCGACGTTAGGTTCCTTTCCTATTTCAGTTGCCTGTTTTCGGATAACTGTTTTGGTAAAATATGAAAGTCATTTTCTGTGCCAAGGCTAATAATATCATGGACACACTAAAGCCACTTTTTAGCCCTTGGACTTTGCATCAACTTCTCTCTCTCTCCCCTGATTTGAAATGGCTTCCAACAACTTCGTGCATCAGATCAATGAGCATTTGATCAGCCTTTATGAGGCCTTCTTGGCTTTCATGTAACCAAGGCTTGACAGGGGACAAATGGTTTGTAATAGTTTTGGTCTAAAACCTACCTTTCTTTTGGCAAGGTGAATTTAAACGTCAGTGGAACTAAGTTACAACGCTTCTGTCACAAAGAGTTCTTACTTAAAATTTGCATCGTTGTGATTCAATGTGGAACTTTGATCCTAAAATAATAAGCTTGGTAAAAGGTCTAAAATTGTGCTCAATTGAAGAGATGTCCTCTCCAGTGTTTTTGGAAACAAAACTACGAAAATATCCACTAAGAGTC
The DNA here is from genome assembly GCA_039081455.1 of Macrobrachium rosenbergii. Classification (NCBI taxonomy): domain Eukaryota; kingdom Metazoa; phylum Arthropoda; class Malacostraca; order Decapoda; family Palaemonidae; genus Macrobrachium; species Macrobrachium rosenbergii. The sequence goes on from JANJGK010009108.1 coordinate 19,217, forward strand.
ATTCAATACCTAAGCAAGTACGAATTCTGGTGTTGTAAACTTTTGATGTTCCAGGCAAATTATACTGCTATAAGGAATGTTAGGCAATAAGAGTTGCTCTTTAAATATAAATTAGTCATATTATTATTAAAACATTTTACCTGCATACACCATCACCATCCACTTTTGCGACAACTACAGAGGTTAAAAGGTGAAAGGAAGACTCGGAAGAACAGCAATAATTCAATTATTATATTATAAATACGACAGTGTCTACAATAGGGATAAATCAGTGCAGATATTACGACCACTTACTTGGATTAGATTATGTTGTGGGGCACCAACATTCGTCCAAGGATGGGAACTTCATATACCAAGTTATCTTCCACAGAAGTGAAGGGATTTTAAGTCTGTCGGTTGAGGATCGTTAACCTGAAAATTGAAAGAACTTCGTAACATTCTTATGAGTACAGTTACGGGCGAATTTATTTGAGGAAGAGGGGGACTCTGGTTAAACCTATTACGATATAAAGGCTTCATTCTCTCGTCTAGGTTCGTGCTTTTGTACGAAGGTGGTGGTTCCAGAAGCAATAATGTGCCACATTCTCATGACTACAAACGATCAGTGTACCTTATAAAATCCTAGTTTTAAATAAGAAAACTTTGTGTAAGTAATTCCTTGCAATTTTGTTAAGCGGCCACTTTTATCTGAAAATGCTGGAACAGGGACCAGAAAATGAATGCACCTACTGTAGGTATCTTGCTGACTCTACAAACATTTTGAAGTAACAGATCAGTGTACCTTCTGAAATACCAGTTTTAAATAAGAATAATTTTAACTGTGCAAGTAATTCCCTGTAATCATGCCATATGATGCCTCAAAATAAGTGGCCACTTTTATCAGAATATACTGGAACAGATACCAGAAAATGAATGCAACTAAATGCTGAAACAGGTACCAAAAAATGAATGCAACTAAATGCTGAAACAGGTACCAGAAAATGAATACAACTAAATGCTGGGAACAGGTACCAGAAAATGAATACAGCTATATTGCATAGAACTTACCATGCTGGAGTAAAACTTCTTCCTGGAGCCTCTTTCTACATCCTTCACGCCACTCTATAAGAGTTCCTGTTTGTTATCAAATAGCCAAAGGCACTTTGCTACGATGACAATATCTCTTATGTCATCACCAAATCCCAGGTTCCCAGAAAGGCCTTAACTGAAAGAGAACGAAAATGCCATACACTTGCTTTCAACTCAATTCATGGAAAGAACAATGTTTTACAAACAATTATCTTTTTTTAATTTTGGATATCACGAAATGCTAAGAACCTCATCTTCTCTGTAACACAGCAAATTCAATTTGAATATTCTCAAAGGACACCATATTTTGATATGTGAAATCATGTTATTTACTGGTGTAATCATATACTGACTGAATTAACAGGGTCTTAAATCCTGTCAAAAGTAATAATATATGCCAGAGGACCCGTTTCATGCAAATTAAGGTATCAGGTTTCTTAAACAATGCTTTAGGATGAGCAATATATTGGTAGATATCAATATTAAAACTAATGACCCAGTGAAGGAAGATCTACCCATTTCATGGGTTTTTGACAAATATAATATAACTGCATAGACAGATCTCCCAGTTGAATATATAGTTATGGATTACCTCCATCTAAAAAAAGGAAAGATTCTATGACAGCCTTCCTCATCTTGAAAAAAATTCCCACTGACCTTAAAGAGCCTTTTCTGGAGGAATATTCAAGATATCTTGCCGTGTTTCAAGCATGAAGAAGACTGCATTGCGAGCCCAGAGTTGCATATGATAAGGCAGCCCTTACTGTACCTCTGAGGAAAAACACTGGATAGGATCAATTCATTTCCAGTAAAAAAAAAAAAAAAATCATTTGCATCCTTGACAAAACCCGGAAATATAACCGTCAGGTTAAGCCCTTGAACTGTTAACTTCTTCACAGGAGGTCACCGAAGGAACTTTTATGAAACATCTTCCTTCCTGTTTCCCCATTTGGCTTCAAAATCTTAACTTGTTCCACATCACCCTGTAGAAAGTACCCTCATATCATTCATCACCAGAGAGTCAGTTCTGCTCCCAACCTCCTCTCACGTTCCCCCCACCCACCCCCACCCTTACCCCACCCCCCTCCTCAACACACACACGCTCCCAATGCCTCGTCTCGTCAATTACATTCATAGCAGGAATTTCGAATCCTCTTTTTTTCTAAACATAAAGGAGACCTGACAGGCATGCTGTTCGCAAGCCCTGGCATGCATGGGATCAGACATTGCACCACAAGAAGAAGAAGAAGAAGAAGAGGAGGAGGAGCACGTCACTCAACCTTAGCCTTCATTCAAGTCTCTGGTTTTCAAGGAGTCCTTCCCTACACACAATCTTCTATTTGACAAACTGATCCCAAAAGAAAGTTGCCTGACACGAAACCCCCTCCCTCCCTGCCACCCACCCACTGACTTCCATACATACACAACAGAAGCCTCTTATTTCTCTTTCTAATATTTCAATTTTTTTTCAAATTTCTGAAATAAATTGCCTGTTGGATTTCGGCAATATTTACCTCATCAAATACATAATACAAATTTTTTCAAAGAATAAAGAATTACTTTGAGACCAAATGAGAGAGAGAGAGAGAGAGAGAGAGAGAGAGAGAGAGAGAGAGAGAGAGAGAGAGAGAGAGAGAGAGAGAGAGCTAAGACGAAATGTAGGATTAACCAGGATAGCTAATTGTGTGTGCCACCTAAAATGACCGCGTTTTGTTTCCCAGAGATATGGCCCCGTTTGTGTCAAGTCTCTAAATCAAATTCTATTTCATTATTTACAGGTGATGCTAAATAATATGACTTAATTCCAGTGTCGTAGACTGCCTTATGACCAACATTCGGATTTCATAATTGACCCCATATGAAATGACCCATCCACCCAATTGTTTTGAACACGTGGCCTCTTGACTTTTCACCCCTCGCCCTGCTGGAGCAGCCATGAGGGATTGGTGCGACGATAATATATTCTCCATTCATGCTGGAGCAGTGATATTGTCATTGATGATGGCATCAATATGATTTATAAACATTTGAAACCCCCACTCAAAGGAGGAGCTGGTCTGAGAGCACAGAGTCCTCCTACTGGCTGGCTTAACCCAGGAAGGAAGGAAGGAAGGAAGGAAGAAGGAAGGACATCATTTGGTAGAAGACCACATTACCCTTTACTGGCAACCGCAAAGGTGCTAAAATTCAGTATGAAATGCAGAGATGCAACACAATCATACAATTAAAAACTGAGCAGACGCCTTAAAACAACAGCGACCGTAATGCCCGCAAAAAACCTCAAAAATGACCAGCACCTGTACAGCTAACAGAGACCATTCCCTTGGCTTACCACAATTCTGAAGCCTGAGAAACTCGGGGGGCAATGACAGCCTTCATGAAGTAAAACAATGATATTCATGCCTGGTACTCTCAGATACACACAGAACGGTCGGTCTCCATACCAACTGCGCTAAGGGACATCGTCGCAGAGAATACCCTCCCCTTACCTACAAAAAGCCAACCTGCCTCAGGTGCAAAAGGCAACATCATACTGCATCCATCCATCCTTTGTCTGATTAGGAGAAGGCCAAGGCCACCCACAACCACCCTCACCCATCAGTAATGACCCCATCCCCTCAAAAAGCAGTTTCATAAACATCAGCAGTCAAGAGAGTGGCAATTCAAAACTACTGCAGTAATAAAGCATGGCGACCTAAGATCCTTGTTGGAACAGGAGTTATTAATATAATTATTCAGAATATTAATAACATTATTCGGAAGATGAACCTTGTTCACACGGAGCAAGCCCACCACAGGAGCCACTAACTTGAAATTCAAGAAGCTTCCAAAGAATGTGGTGTTTATCTGAGAGAAGTAACAGAAGGTCATGGAAATACAGAAAGAAGAGGTCGGTTATTGAAAATGAAAAAACAGAATGTCTATGAAAAAGACGGTTCCTGAAAATAATGCAAATTGCATCTTACATTTTTTGCCTTCCTTGAAGACCAGCTGAGACTTCCCTTAAGGCAAGA
>JANJGK010009109.1:0-23294 GCA_039081455.1 Macrobrachium rosenbergii
TATATATATATATATATAATATATATATATATATATATTATATATATATATGTATATATATATATATATTATATAATATATATATATAATACTATATATATATATATATATATATATATATATATATATATATATATATATATATATACTATATATATATATATATATACTATATATATATCATATTATATATATATATATATATATATATATATATAATATATATATATATATATATATATATAGTATACTATATAGTATATATATATATATATATACTATATATATATATATATATATATATATATATATATATATATATATATATATATATTATATATATATATATATATATATATATATATACTATATATATATATATAATATTATATATATATATATATATATATATATACTATATATATATATATATATATATATATATATATATATATATATATATATATATATATATAAATATATACATATACTATATATATATACTATATATATATATATATATATATATATATATATATATATATATAGTATATAGTATATATATGTATATATATATTAATATATATATATATATATATATATATATTACTATATATATATATATATATATATATATATATATATATATATATATATATATATATATATATATATATATATATATATATATATCTCACAGTTGCTGGGGCTGAGTTTGCTCCGGACTGTTGCTCAAGTCTTTCAGACTGTAAATGGACACATCTGCCAGGGTTAGCATGCACTCCTCAAGGGTAGAAATATGTAATTATTTATTAGGAGAAACTTTGAAGTTGAAATAACTTATGCTCTAAACATCAGGCATTTCAAGATATTGCTATTAAACTGTACGTGTGGTGATTATCGGTGGAATGTTTTTATTTTTAAGTTTTCTAAGTGAAATTACTTAATCACCCATATATTTCTTTAATGTTTTTTTTGTCCTTCTGTTTAATTGCTGTCTGTCCACAAGACATCATAAAGAAGTATTGATCTATTTCAGTGAAACTGGATGATTTGGGTGATTAGACTTTGAGACAGATTCTAATCCACATCTTTTCCATGCATTTATTTTTTTGAGGGGGCTTCAGCTGCTGGACCGTGGAAGGTGAGGTAGTTAGAGGATCGGCTTAGCAGTAACTACTGCATTTAACACCCTGCGTCAACAAAATTGTAATGATTTCATCATTATAAAATTGCTGCCCTATTATCTTTAAAAGAAACATTCATATATTTATAATATATTGACTGAAATTTGTTCTAGCCTGACTTTCAAAGTGCATATTCACTGCTGTAAAACACAAAAATTAGTGAGAATCATCAATATATGTCTAATTATACTGTACGTATGCGATGAATAAGCGGCAGCGTCTCGATACTTACTAACTTATTTTCACAAATTTCTCACAAGACATAAGTATCCGCTAACTAAAAAATAGTATCTAACCTTAGAGCAAGAAAGACATAAATTTCAGTCAGGTGTGTTATCTCACACCTGGAAAACATTTAATAATTCTTTGTACAAAATAAGGAAAGTTCTCCATTACAGATGGTTCGATAGCATGAAGAATTTTACATTTAGAAATGGATTTGGTTTTACACATAATCTCTAATATTGCTTCTGAAAGTACATGAAAAAGATAGCTTCGGCCGACTGTCTTGGGCTTGTATTTTCTGGTGAAAGGTGTTGATCTTGTTTTGGCAGGTGGATGAACAGAGGGCCCATTCGAGCGCTACAGTACTCCCCAGCCTTCACCGTCCCCCCCCCCCCCCCCCCCGACTTATGGAGATGAATCGCTGTCTGCAATGTACGCTGGTTAATCTGTCAATTGAGACCAATGTAGTTTTTCCTTCTACTGACATCTGGTAGCACTTGTCTCTACATTGTAGAGTTCGGTGATGGCCAGAGTAGGTGGGAGAAAGGGGGGTCCGATGTGCGTCTTTTCTGCTAAATGCGAATTTGTCCAGCCCAGTTCTTCCAGGACATATGTTTTTTTTTCTTGGCTTGTTCATATGTTGTTTTTGCTGGAATGATTTGTTCCAACGCTCTACGGACGCCAGAGTGTGGTTCTTGGTTGCTTTGGATCTTGAAAGACATCTGCTGGAATTATCAACGACTGGTCTGTAGAGTGCTTCTGCTGGCGATGCGTTGAATGCTGAGTTGGGGGAAATTCTTAGTGCCAGTAAAATCCACGACAACTCTTTTCTCCATCTTCCGTCTTGACACTTGGTGGTGAGAGCTGCTTTTATGGAGAGGCAGAGGCGTTCGACCATGCCATTTGCTTCTGGGGTTGTAGGTTGCTGTGTGATTTACTTTTGTTCGAAGACTGGTGGCGAGGGAGTGCCAAAGGGAGGACGTGAAGTTAGCCCCCCCAGTCGCTGGTGATATATTGTCGGACTCTGTGATGACTGACCCAGTTTATTAATACTCTTGCACAATTTTCGGCCTTCTGCTGCTTGAAGGGTATTGTCTCTGGCCTTCTGGTGTTTCGGTCGATTATTGTGAAGAGGTATCTGTACCCCTCAGAGGGTGGTAGGGCAATGAATATGGGTGGGGCAATGGTCAGTTTGTGCTGAAGCTCCCTATCCCTGACTCCAGATGGTGGAGTGGTCTGATGGGTGTGGTAGGGACGTGGGTGAGATTGAAAGCTTTCTTCCTCAATGCCAACAGTAAATAGGGGGAAGGACGTCTGGTACTTGTCTCACAGGCGATGGTCCTGTTTTTGTCGTCTATTGCGAAATCCTCCCACGTGAAGGTGAGATTTTCCTGCTAGAGTTGCTGAAGTTCCACGTCATCTTTCTGGGTTTCTGCTATCTCAGGATATGATATCCCAATCTGGACGGTGTTGATAGTGTTTTTGGACAGAATGTCTGCAACGTTTTTTGGAAGAGCCCTTCAAGTATCTGATCTTGCACAAGTATTCTGATTATTGCAGACAGGTGCCGCTGCTGACGCGCCAACCAACAGTCAGAATGTTTTGTGAAGGCGTGGACCAAGGAACAATGGGTCTGTCTGCACTCCACATTACCATCCTTCTAACATGTGCCAGAAATGTCGGATGGCAGGTGGACTGCTAGCAACTCTGTCAAACATGGAGTATTTTTGTTCGACTGCCAATAGCTTTTTGCTTCAGAATGCTAAAGGACGATGGCCTTCGCCTGTGTCCTGTTCAAGTACCGAGCCCACTGCTGTGTTGCTGGCATCAGTAGTCAGGATCAGGGACCTGTGGGAGAGAGGAAACATTAAAGTCATTGCAGAACTAAGTGCATTTTTGACTAATTGAAAAGCTTTTTCTTGTTTGTCTGACCTAGTCAATGATTTTGGTTTTCCTATTAAATATTCATATAAAGGAGACATTATTTCGAGAAGGTTGGGCATAAAACGATGGTAGTAGTTCATCATGCCAGCAACTTCTTGGAGTGATTTGATGTTCTTTAGCCTTGAGAATTCGGTGAGGGCTTAGATATTCGTCGGCAAGGATTTTATTCTTTTGGAGTTCATTTGATAACTAAGAAATTCTATTGTGCTTTGGGCCCATTCACATTTATCTTGTCGGACTACTAATCCATTTCATTTTAGTTTCTGGAAGACTTGCCTTACATCCTTGATGTACTGCTTGTAATTGGGACTGAAAATTAGGATGTCGTCGACGTAGATGATGCAATAAGGTAATTCTTTGAGCATTCTGTACATAAGTCGCTGGAAAGTCACTCCTGCATTTCGGATGCCAAAACAGCTGTAGTTGAAAGTGTATGTCCTGAAGGGGGTGCTGATGGCTATTTTTTTCTATGTCTTCTTTTGCTGCCAGGACCTGGTAGTCCTGGTAGTACCCCTTTGGGAGGTCGATTTTTGTAAATACTCTGGCTCCTTCCAACTGGTTTGTTATGTCAGTGATGTTAGGCAGGAGGTACCTGTCTGGTACCACCATGACATTGAGCCATCTGTAGTCACTGCAAGGCCACCATGTACCATCTGCTTTAGGTTCCATGTGGAGGGGGATGCCCACGGGCTGGAGGCTTTCTGGCAAATTCCTGCCTGTTCCATGTTGGTGGAATAATTGTTTGTCGTATGCCAGTTTGTCCAGTGTCAAATGTCTGAAGCGTGCATGGATTGGGTGACCCCTTGGTGATGAAGTGATGTTTGACTTTATGCTTTGCGGGGCTGGTAAGGTTGTGCTGCAGGATGTCTTGAAATATTTCAAGGAATTCCTTAATGAGTTGACAGATTTCTGGTCCCATTGTGTTCTTTGCCGCTGCTATTGGAGTGATGGGAGCTATCAGGCTATCTCTTGGAACCAACTGGTGTCTAGCTACGTCGACTAGCACGTCGTTGGCCTTCAGGAAATCTGCTACAAGTAGTGGGACTGTAATATCTACCATGATGAATTTCCAGGTGTACGGTTTCCCCACTGAATGATAAGTTCATTGTTCAGTTGTAAAAATCTTGAGCAGGGTACAGCTGGCAGTGGATACCTGGAGAGTGCTGGGGGTGGGGTTGAAGCTTTTGTGTGGGTTGGCTGGCACGATCGACTTGCACCCACCTGTGTCGACGAGTTGTGTGTTTGATGTCTATTCAGTGCTGCAAAAACACGTTGAGTGCTCTTGTCTGTACCTGGAAAAATAAACAACGAAAGGCAGACTCGTTTACTCTTACAAGGTAACTGGTCTGCCCATCACTGACGGCTGCTTGTTTTGGCCGTTGCTGCTACCCTCCTGCAAGTTTTTTGATAGCAGGCAGACGTTCTCGCATTTTCAGGCCTAACTCCCGAATTTCCAGTGGAAGAAACATAGGTCCTTTGGACACTCTTCTTTTTTGGTTTGTGTTAGGGTTTGTACTCCCTCCTGTAGTGTCATGAATGTTGTACGAAAGTGGAGAGGTCCTCTGGCTCACTGTGTTTGTCTGTCCTGCTATGATGCTGTGGTTCGAGGGTGGCTGATGCTACAGGTGGCTGAGAGGGTTCCGATGATGTCTGGGCTAGATGCACTGCGCCCACCATTCTCAGAACTTGTTGAGGGGCATTGTGGATGAGTTAGGTATTGCAACAACAGTTCGGCGAGGCAGCTTCGTTATGAGGACTTCTCTCACCAGATCTAGTGTCGTTTCTGGTTGACCATCTGCAATGGGAATTGTCATCAACCGCCGTAGTTGTTTGCATATTTGTGATGGCTGCTGGTCTCCTATCGCTGCTCCCAAGTTATCTAGGAATTTCTTAGCTCTGAGGGCAGGGGGCATGATGAAAGACAACCTCAGCTGTGCTTTCAAAGTTATGTACATGACGGGAGTCTGTTGTTCGGCTAGGCATTCTGCGATTTGCTCAAATACGTCGTCTGGCAGGAACTCAAGGACGGCATTGGCTTTGCATGATGACGCCATGATCTTCTTAGAGCTGAAGATGGTCTCCACTCTGAAAAACCAGGCCTCTGGGTTGTGCGTCGTGAATGGAGGCAGGCAGACAGATGCTGTTTGCAGCCTTGTCATTGGTTGGGCTGGCTTTGTCAGTCATCTTTGGGTCACCAGTGTAGGTACAGGATGAGTAAGAAGCAGTGTTTCGGTACTTAATAATTTAATTTCACAAATTTCTGACAAGAAATAAAGTAATGCAAGCAGAAAAGTAGTGCCTAACCTTAGCACAAGAAAGACATAAATTTCCAGTCAGGTGTGTTTTCTCACATTGGAAAACAGCTAATAATTCTTTTTACAAAACATGGAAAGTCTCCATTACAGATAGGTCGATAGCTTGAAAAGTTTTACTTTTAGTAATGGTTTTGTTATTACACATGATCTATTATTACTTCTGAAAATACATGAAAAAGATAGCTTCTGCCGATTATCTTGGGCTTGCGTTTTCTGGTGAAAGTTGGCGATCTTGTTTTGGCAGGCGGATGCCTGGAGGCCCTGGTCGGGGCCCTACAGTAAATTCCAGAATTTTGTTCATGAAGGGAATAAAAATGTTTCTCTAGAGTAGCCGTGAGATATCCTCATGTAAGTATGAGCATTGAAAGTGCTCCTCTGCGTTTACATTGAAAAATTCTTGTTTTGGCAGGCGGATGCCTGGAGGCCCTGGTCGGGGCCCTACAGTAAATTCCAGAATTTTGTTCATGAAGGGAATAAAAATGTTTCTCTAGAGTAGCCGTGAGATATCCTCATGTAAGTATGAACATTGAAAGTGCTCCTCTGCGTTTACATTGAAAAATTCTATTAATCAAAGAAAAGCTGATGTTTATCGAGAACATTTATTCATTAATTATTATCCCTTTCAGAATCTCGTAATTCTTTTAAGCACCTGAAGATATTTATTGTAAAAAAAAAGAATAAAATCGTCTTTAGTCGATTTTTTGTTTAAGAGAATAATTAATATCGTAAGTGGATATCTGAATTGATTTCATATAGGAACAACACTACATAAGAAAGGAAAATATCTCCAGATGGTCGTAAATGGTTGACAGATATGATGCCCGAGGAGAGAGAGAGAGAGAGAGAGAGAGAGAGAGAGAGAGAGAGAGAGAGAGAGAGAGAGAGAGAGAGAGAGAGAGAGAGGTGACATTTTCCACGGACTGAGGTCATCGTTACTTTGAAAATTACTAAAACAATTAATTTTCCATTCCCAACATCCTAGTGGAACTCCAGGAATCTGATCAGAAATGAAGATCGAAAATAGGATGAAATCCAACAATTTATTTTATTACAAAAACAACACAACTAAAGTGCCATCTGAACTGCAGTCCGATGAAGGACCTTGTACTTTCACAGAGTAAAGGTAATCAAAATTTCGTACTGCTTGACTATAACACGAGAACAAATAAAACGGAGTAAAAGCAGTTAGATTGGGAGAAAAAGACAAAATAGAACCATGGGATTTTCTGTTTTATTACATTTCCACAAAAGGCTGCGCCAAATCAAGCTCTACCGAGACTCTAGTTTTGATGGAGAAAGGCTTTTATTTCCACATATGAAAAGAAATCATTGTCAAAAGAAAGAAGCATCCCCTTCTCTGTCTATCTGCTGTCTGTCTCGCTCACTGAATTTTAAACATCTAAAATCATATCTCTTTCTCTCCTATTATTCACGACTCTAAAGTGTCCCGCAAGTTTTAATTGCAATCCTGATATTTCCAAAATAAATGAGTTTTTTGTTGGAATATGAGAAGAAATATAACATTATTAAAAATGTATCCTCTCTCTCTCTCTCTCTCTCTCTCTCTCTCTCTCTCTCTCTGTTTTTCTGTCTCTCCTTCTGTCTCTTGTTTGCTTTTGCCAATAAATGGTTGATTGTGGGCTAAAAAATTAACCGAATTATTGCATGATCTCTGCTGAATTTAAATGCTTGTGATCCTTTGAACGGTATGACCCAAAAATAAGCATTGAGCCAAAACCATCTATTTTCATTGACTAGAAATTAGTAGATTTGTAACATTAATTAAAATGCCAAATTCTTATTATGTGGTATCAATTTTTTTTATATTCAGCTATATAACATTTACATTTAGAATTACTTGCTAATAATTTTCTTTTCTCCATTTAGAATTGTAGTATTTTCACATAACTCATTTTATTTTGTTCTATGATAACTATGTACTCATTGCGAAAATATTTTTATTATTTCATAGGTAAAAAAAAACTGGAAAATTAATTGAATTGTACAATTAACTATAACCATTACAACAATTTCAAGCTTAAGTCTTTTATAGCCAGAATAAAGGTTAAGAAATCACCCTAAAATATTTTTCATGAAAGATTCGGCTATGTCGTGGTGAAATGCTTTGATTAATATACTCAGCTGCGTGATATTAAAATATTGATGAAATGACATGATGATTACCAGTAGGGTGTAGCATTTAGAAGATATCTCACAAATTAGAAAGAGGAAGAAATAAATTAAATTTCTTTTAGAAATATTCCTTCTCATGAGTTTTTGGATGTTCCTTGCTTTTGTGGCATCAGTCTGTTTGTTCGGCCGCCCAAGTATAACATTATTTACGTTAGAATTAGTGCAAACTGATATGTTATTGTTACAAAAAATTCACGTTTCTTATACTTTAAAATACTAAATAAGAAATGGAATCTACACACTTTCAAAGCCCTAATTCAAGGATATAATTGTCTGACTGATATCATAAATTGCAAATGTGGCCTTGAATTAAATAAAAAGGCAGACCATTGGCTGATAACTCAAGGATTAATTATATCTAATTCAAGAGACAACTAAATGGAAATGATGAACTAATTAAGAATTACCTGGATTAATAATTCCGAATGCTGCTCATAGTACGTAACACGAAACAGTAATACAAAGTATTTGTATTATTCAAAGGACTGTTGCATGAAGCAGAAATTATTCTAACCTCTTATGTTTTAAGAGAAATAAAGACTGCGTAAATCGAATGATTGAATTTTAATCATTCGAGAAAATATACAAAATTATCACAGTGAAAACGCTTCATCGCCAAAAAAGAATCTGAATATATGTTTATACTCAATGAGAAATCTAGTTATTACTGTGGTGACTGTCCCTTTTATCCAGGTGTTATGGTGCTGTCTGACACCTTTAACAAGGTATAGCTGTACTGGCTGTCACCTTTAACCAGGTATTACTGTACTGTCTGTCCCCTTTAACTAGGTGTTACTGTAATGTCTGTCCTTTTTATTTAGGTATTACTGTGGTGCCTGTCCCTATTACCCAGATATTACTGTGGTGACTGTCCTTTTTATCCAGTTACTACTGTGCTGTCTGTCACTTTTATCCAGGTATTACTTTGGTGACTGTCCTTTTTATCCAGTTACTACTGTGCTGTCTGTCACTTTTATCCAGGTATTACTTTGGTGACTGTCCTTTTTATCCAGTTACTACTGTGCTGTCTGTCACTTTTATCCAGGTATTACTTTGGTGACTGTCCTTTTTATCCAGTTACTACTGTGCTGTCTGTCACTTTTATCCAGGTATTACTTTGGTGACTGTCCTTTTTATCCAGTTACTACTGTGCTGTCTGTCACTTTTATCCAGGTATTACTGTGGTGACTGTCCTTTTTATCCAGTTACTACTGTGCTGTCTGTCACGTTTATCCAGGTATTACTGTGGTGACTGAAAAACATTTTCAATAATATATTTCTATATTGTGTCAAGTACACAAAATGAGGTATGATAAAATAAGACGGACAGAACACACATTGATTCAAAAATATATTTGCGTACTTACAAGCACCGAGAGCACATTTACACAAGAGACATATTCACTACCTAATTCTCTGTGTCCTCTCACATGATTGTTTTTAACGAGTATATAAATTCTGGTTGGGAGATGGTATGATAAAACATTCTGGGATCTTCTGGTTGAGTTAAGGTTGTCTAAAGGAGATCTTTTCGTTGCAATTATGAAATTTACTCCGAAAAATAAGAATTTTGTGTCGATATCGTAAGTTATTATTTTTTATCCCAGTCATAAAGTTTTTTTGTTAGCCATTGCGTCCTTCTTTAGAACTTTGCTCTTGCGATCATTTCAGTGTTCCTCTGTCTTCTCTAGGGAACTGAATTCGAATTAGTTCGTCAACTAAGCCTTGTCCCTTAACCAATTAAAGGTCAAGTCTACCCTTTACGTTGATCCTCCCCCCCCCTCTCTCTCTCTCTCTCTCTCCTTTTCGTGCATTTTTCTTCTTTTTCACTTTGGTAAAATTACCATTTCCGGTACTGTTCTGTTAAGCTTAAGCCCAGATACTCTCATCCTCTCATCTTAACTAGTATCACCTTTTAAGATACCTCATCCCACATTTTCAGTGCGGCAAGCAGTAGCCACCTTAGAAACTCTCCTGCTTGCATTTGCCTGTGACGGTGAATCTCATCTGTCCTTTTCCCAGCTGCAATAAACGACTGTGTCGGCAGATAAAGTCCACACATACGTCAGCCAAAGAGTGTATGATAAGACTGAAGGCAACTGATAATTATAAAGCGTTATCTAACTTGTTAGAAACTAATAGAATGTTGTTACAGGTGATAGCATTGTCAATTTTCAATGCCGAAAGGCCACATCTTTTTTAGTATTCTTTCATTTAACACTAGATTTCATCTGTTTATTTTCCTATTACAGATTCTCTTTCACAGGCGCTTCTTCTTCCTTTTCTGATAAAGACAGCTGTCACCCTTATGAAAAGAAACGGAACTGTTTGCGGTCAGGGACGGTCCACTCCACCACTGGACCCTCCTCTCTCTCTCTCTCTCTCTCTCTCTCTCTCTCTCTCTCTCTCTCTCTCTTATACACAAGCACGCACAAACACACAAACTCATGAAAAATAAAATGTCTGAATGGGAGAAGCCACTGTATAAGTTTGTGGAATCTAAAGGATTGTTTGCTGACAGTCAATATACATAGAGGAAGTAGTTACTGAATTAAAACTTGATCGTAATAAGATAAGAATCTGAAATGATAGAAGTAATGGTGAAAGTGAAATACAAAAGAGGGGATTAGGAAAAAAAGAAAAGGAGGAAATGTTGACAATATTTGTAAAATCAAACAAAGAAATAGGTTGAAAGACTCAGAAGTCAGTATAAAAAGCCTTTCATTTTTCGTCCCTCCCCTCAAAGATAAAAAGAAAGATGTCTTTTCGTTCCTCAAAAGTAAAAAAAAAAAAAAAAAAAAAAAAAACAGTAAAAGTGAAAAAAAAAAGTGCACGCTAGAAAAATTTTCAGCCACAGGAATGTGAATAGGATCCCTTAGTGAAAGGAAGGAAAGAAGCAATTGTCTGTCTTATAACAAACGGACCTTTGACTCTGACACTTCTAAGGATTAGACAGAGTTTGGAACTACCTTGAGATTTCAGGATGTGATCGCTTTTAAAACTTAGATGGAAGACTTTCCTGTTAAGTTTTGTCGTTCTGTTTCTGCTCTGCATAACAGTTTGACATTTTCTTGTGTTACCTTTAATTTGACTGATACAACAGAAGCTGATAAAATGCTGTATTTTCATTTGAATTTATTAATTTTTGAAGTGAAATCACCAGGTCATGATGGATTCACTACAAAGACGATTCTAGCTGAAACTGAAATGATACCTCGTATATTAACTAGACTGTTTTACAGAATATGGAATGAGGAAACAAAGCTCGATGATCGGGAATAGAATTTGCAGCCAAGCTACTAAAGAAATATGACCTCAACGAATATTGTATCTAAATAGGCATTTCACTTACGTAAGTTGTAATGAAAATATTCAGTACAATTATTCTCACTGAGATGGAGAAAGAAAAGACAAGATTTGCACAAAGCAAATGTTTGTGTTAAGGCCCATTGTGCCGCAATTTATGGAAAAATCCCCTTCTGATTAAGTTTTGATCATAAGAAGGCATTTGGCAGCGTCCCAGAATGATATTACGGAAGGCCTTGCATCCTAGTAGTACTCCCGTTAAATATAGGAAGCTAATTGAAATTATCCATGATCAAAGTAGATGCAAAGTTAATGATGACTGCGTTTTGTAGACAATGGGGTGACACGAAGGAATATCATTCCACCGTTGTACTTCTCATAGAGTTTAAGATAAAAAAAAAAAAAAAAAAAAAAAAAAAAAAGTGGTCGAAGATGGAAGAGATTTAGTTTAGATTAACGATAGAAACTTGACGTACTTAGAACATGCAGATGATGTTTTAATCAACAAAACATCACCAGATTTACGAAGCTAGCTTAATAAATTGCAATATATATTTATAAGGAAGACTCAAAATAAATCTAAGGGAAACAGAAAGGATGAGGATAGCGTATGCTCAAAGGGATGAAATAACTTAGACCAAGAAAGGATTATTGTGGCTGAATGGATCTGGCATTACTGTAATTAAGATCAATAATATCTAGTAGAGGGCAATGGAAATCAACTAGATTGAAATCGTATATGAACTGCTTTGGTATAAACATATGACTCTTGGTTTGACAATGAAACTATAATGTAAAAGATTTTGTAGATTTGAGAGCAAAGCCTTGCGAATTATATCACGAGTCAGCTGGAAGCGTAGAGTTAGGAATGATACCGAATGGGAAATTACCGAAGTTCCATGTGTAAATGTGATAGCATTGAAGGGAAGATGCAAATAGCTTGTACATGTCCTTCATATAACCCATCTGAGATAGTCATCTGGGCCAACCTACTTGGATGGGAACTGTGTAAAGGAAGGCTGAAGATAAGTGGAAATCTGAGGAAGGCAAAGCACAAGAAAGTTATGAGTGACGGAATTTCAGAGATGCTTTTTTGCGTCTCGTGGCTTTGGGACGCTGATGGCGATGATGATTCCCGTCGAGAATCGAGAGAAGACTGAAGTGAGTGATGTCTGGTTATTTTGAAAATCTAGCTTTAGTTATTAAACTTCTCCATTCACCTTCTTCTTCTGTACCTCGTTTTCTCGCTTGCTTTCTTCTTTTTTGCATTTGCTCGATTCCCTTCTCAAGCTGTGTAAAAAAAAAAAAAATCAAGGACAACGAATTAACTGAGGTTTCCATTCCCAGTTTGTTCTTTTTTTGCTGCCTCGACATTTTCCTTCTCGTTTCTCTCCTCCCTCATCCTCTATTCATCCTCTTTCCTGTTTGGGTAGAAGCAGTAACTGGAATGCGACAGAGATTTGGTGTCTAAAAGAATTTTTTTTTATTTAGCTTATTTAATGTTATCAGGTCATTTGGAAGTTTTTCTCTTCCAAGAATGTCACTGTTTGGCCCAGAGACTAATGTTGCACTTCTGACTTTCCTGCCCTAAATGGAATTAGCTCTATTATTCATCGGAGAGGAAGGGTCGACTAATGAAGCATTAAACGAGAAAGGATGAAAAAAAAAAACGGGTAACAGAAACAAGAGGAGAAAATTACGCAGTGAGCGGAAAAGAGATTAATATCAAAGGTAAGAGGCATTTAAAAACAGAAACTGAGGGACTCATGGTCGGACTTAATAACTAAAATTATAGTAAAAATGATATAGAAAAAAATATATTAGGATAGAGAAATTTTAGTAATTCACAAAACTGAGGATAAATCGTGCCGAAGATTGTGGGAAGGCTCGAGAAGTTATACAGACTAGCAATATCTTTCCAGCTTTGTTGAGTGCAAAAGCTGAGAAAATGATCTTCAGTGATGTGAGAAGTTTAAACCAATACCGCTGGCTTTTTGAAATAGCTGTTGTTATTGAAAAGTTCCTAAACTTATATTCGGAAGGTGGGTAAGAGTTTAGGAAAGAGAGAGAGAGAGAGAGAGAGAGAGAGAGAGAGAGAGAGAGAGAGAGAGAGAGAGAGAGAGAGAGAGAGAGAGAGAGAGAGAGAGAGAAGAAGAAGAAGCTCCTCAACAAAAGAGTAACAGGATTTGTTCCAGTTTTGGGTTACATTTCAATTTTGTTTTGTCGCGAGTTCACTGTACAAACAACGTCCGCCTTGAGAACTGTTGGACAACCAAATATAATCTACGTCTGAGCAGTAACAGTACTCATCAATGAAGACTAGCTGCAGTGTATAAACAGAATACTCAAAATCCAGGCTCTCAACATCTAGTATTCATGTTTTGGTAATAACCTTTTCAAATGAGGTGCACCTGCAAATATAAATATCTTTTGAAATATTATACGTGTACACACAGATATATATATGTATATATATATATATATATATATATATATATATATATATATATATATATATATATATATATATATATATATATATATATATATATTTGAAAACACACACACACACACACACACACACACACATATATATATATATATATATATATATATATATATATATATATATATATATATATATATATATATATATATATATATATATATATATATACATACATACATACATATAATTTATATCCGGAGCTAGCAGGAAATAATGAAAGGCAGCAGTACCTACCTAGCGCTTTCATGTATTTTTGATACACCTCATCAGGGTACGATATAAGAATGAAAAAAGCTTCGAAATTTCAAAGGGAAACATAAAAACGAAGAAAAGTAAAATACAGAACAGCCAAACAGCCTAACCAAGAAGCAAATGGTCCACAGACAAGAATTACACTTAAACGATAATTACTACAAAGGAAAATGAAACTACTAAGCAATCTATTACATAGTTACTAAGTTGTCAACAATACATTTCGTAAGCCAGTTATGTAGCTTATATCGTCCATTGCTAACATTTAACACACTACTGGACTTATGTTTTATCATGATGGATTCTTTAATGCTTCTTATAATAACACATCTGTACAAAATAAAATTTCCTTGAAATTTTCCCAATTAATTGCATGATCAAAATTGTTCCTATGTAGAAAGAGTCTTGGCACTCGATGCATTTCCTACTCGTACACAATATTTATGTTGATTTAATCTTGACACCAACAGTTTACCACTTTGACCAATATATTGTTATTACAATGTCTACATGAAATTTCGTATATGCAACCTGTTTGAAAATGGGGAAAGTTCTTTATACAAATTGCTCTCACAGACTCATTGTTACTAAAAACGACATTAACATTAAAAACTTTAAAAATTTTTGGCTAAGAAAGAAACCTGCAGTCAAAAGGTAAAACAAGCAAATTACAACGATCAAAAGTTTGTGATGGTCATGTGCATAAAATGTATTCTTAGAATTTTTACAGCAACATCAACTGAAAATGTCGGGTACTTCAGTTTAAAAGCAATATCATAAATCTTTATAATCTCGTATCCTAAAAATTATGGGCAACAAATTCTCAATTCTCTTAAAAACATTAAAGAAAATATCGAGAGTTTAACTTTCAAATGATGATTGGAGTAAAAGTGAACGTAAGAACGTACATCTGTAGTTTTCCTAAAATCTGAAAATTTAAATCTGTTACCATGTCTATGCACATTTACGTCTAAAAAAGGTTAAAATGATTTTTTTTTTTACTTCTTCAAGTGTGATTTTATAGAGGGAACTAGCGCATTTAAACTAATTAAAAATCGGTTCACATCTTCACACAACGGTATACCTAAACCAAAGAACATTCAGCGGTAAAATATTTGATAAACGTTTCTTTTCGAAAAACCCTCTGTGAATGTTGCTTAAAAGTGGCTACAAAGGGTTACCCATCGCCATACCAAACTTCTGCTCATAGAAATTTCCATTGAAAGGAAATTTACATTCCTTAATACACAGTTTTAGTAACTCTAAGATGGTGTCAATTGGCAGAGAAAACTCTTAGTTACCCAACTCATCGGCTAAAAATGTTATCAGGTCGTCAACTGGAACTTAGTGAATAGGGAAATTACATCAAAGCTATACTCATTTTAAATTCATAATTAACGTTACAGCTTCTGAGACGGTTTACAAAAGCCACATTATATCTTATTGAAAACCCTGAAATTTTTCCCAAACGAGGTGACAATTCACTGACAAGCCACTTTGACAAATTATAAGATGAAGACCCAACAGAACTAATAAAGGGTCGTACAGGGTTATATTGCTTGTGAGTTTCAATAAATCCATAAAGATAGAGCAATGATGGGCATGCAATGCAGAATTTCTTAATTAAGTCATCTTTTCCCCTGAACGATGATTTAAGTTTTTTATTGAAACTATTAACTTTCTCTAGTGGATTGTGGTTCAGAACTGAATACGTTTCTTGGTCACTTAACAAAACTAACATCTTATTTACATTGTCATCTTTATTTACTAACACAAGAGCATTTGCTTTACCTGCTTTCCTATTGTATAACGATTCAACTTTTCTTTAAGGCTGATGTACGCCTTTAAAAACCTTCCAGGAACATTAGAATAACAAATGATGGCTACGTGCCAAATTTTGTCTAGATCAGTCAAGCCGTTACCGCATAAGTTACAAAGGAGTTGGGGAAGGGGAAGGGGGTACGGATTTGAAACATTCACGATTATGAAAGTTGGTGAAATGATGGCCACGTGCCAAATTTTGTCTAGATCAGTCAAGCCGTTACCGCATAAGTTACAAAGGAGTTGGGGAAGGGGAAGGGGGTACGGATTTGAAACATTCACGATTATGAAAGTTGGTGAAATGATGGCCACGTGCCAAATTTTGTCTAGATCGGTCAAGAGGTTTGGACTTCTGTAGCTCACAAAGTTACAAACATACACACATGCACACATACAAACATTCACTTTATATATAAGGTTACCGAATCCTGTATGAACCTCTTGGCAGCTAAACTTCCACAAAATTAACATCGTCATTCACCAACTCAGAATGCTCATGATCAGTGCGTCGAACACCCCGACACACACTGTGCCATTTACCTATTCAAAATACTCTTCAGCAACAAGTCGAAACCCCCTACACACATTTTCATTACTTTTAGATGCCAAGGCCCCTGCTGTCCAATCTAGCCAGCCCCTTGGTCTTTCTCTCCTACTCTCAAACATTTCAGAGTTATTTACACTTTTCACCAGCTTATTATCCTCCATTCTTTCCACATGACTGAACCGTCTCAAAATACTCCAGTCCTTCCTTTCACTATGCTAAATTTGTCACAAATTCTTATGCCGCAGATGCTTTTCAAATAGTTCATATAGAAATCTGTAGTATTTGTCCCAATCACCTTCAGTCCTCACACTTAAACCATTAATGAGATTTAAATCATTAAAAATAAACCTCCAAGAAAGTAATTTTAAAAATATCCTGTATATATACATAGCAATATGATTATGTTTTCACTATTGATAGTGCTATACATCATGAAACTTATAATAGACCACTGCAGGTATAATCATTAAATTTTCAAAAGGACTGTTGTTATCATGTTTATTGTATGGTCATGCAGAAAAAAAATCAAATTCTGAAGTATTGGAGGCAAGGAGAGAAGGAAGACCCAGACAGTCTCATCTAATTAGGGGGTTAATCAAGTGTTAACATGGACTAAAATTTCTTAGGAAATTTCTGTCCTAAATTACATTATTTTTATTTTGGGAAGCTAAAAGGTAATATTAATACATATATACTCGTGCAAATAACCGTGCGTGTGCGTGTACACACACACACACACACACACATATATATATGTGTGTGTGTGTGTGTGTAAACAGTATAGATTTCACAAGAATGGTAGTTTTAAATACCTGCAAATCATATGTATTTTTTCTGGATACTATTCCGTCGCATACTTGTGTCTAGTGGAAACAGATAAAACATGTGGGACTAAAGGTATTTTGAACTTAACATCTTATCTGAAAATATCATCAACAGAATAACGTAGTGAGGATATTCTAGCTTCCTTAAAAACAAATGTCCAACTAATTGGCTTTGTTTAGATATTCTAGCTTACTTAAAAACAAAAACCAAACTAAATCAACTATGGGTTTATTTACATAGGCAAACAGTAAAAATGGGTAAACTCTATGAGAACTCCTTTATCTTCAATAAACAAACTTTCTGGATTCTGACTACCCCTTATAGTGACAGACAGGGCTCTGAAGGCAAAAAGAATCCTGATACCAGACTGACAAATGCAAAACTGGAGATATTCCGTTTTGAAATACTTCATATAGTATTGGCGATCATTTTAGTATCATTGACTCTGATGTTTAATTGTCTTGACAAAAATTATGGCGAAAAAGCAATCAGTTCACAATAACCTTTCACGCTTCATTTGTTCCCATTAATTATCCAGTCTATTTGTCATCGCAAGAAAAATCACTATTTAATTCAAATGAAATGCATGCTTATTACACTTATTTTCCAGCAACTTATATTTGATGAGCAAATTTAGAAATTCACATAACTATTGCCTAAGAACTTAATCTGCCACCAGAGTTTTTAAAGAGTTCTTTTTGTAGTCTATATTGTAAATCTCTGATAGCAAGATGAATTTTAGTTTGGTGATCGAGAGCTTGACATTATGTTTATAAAATGCAAGGAAAATAGATTAAAAGAATTGTCTGCGAAGATTTTCTGTTTGTATTATCATAGTTTAGGTATAAATGGAATGTAGGTCGTCTGTGTTTGCGTTTTTTCGATCGAACGTACATTTGCAAGAAATGTGTCTACCGATGCATTTATAAATCATTTAATATGAAGCCTATGAGGAAGGTTTCTACACTTCCAGATAAGGAATTCAAAGAAAGTGTTTTACTCCTCAAGGGTTAGAAAATCTCCGATAAGCGTCCCAAAATATTTCTTTTAATAATTATAAAAAAAAAAAAAAGTTTTCATCATACCCAAGATGATTTAGACCATGAAAACCACTTTCAAATGCAGTTTAATTAAAAAAAAATAAATACTATCTCTCCAACATCAAAAATATCCAATATATCTCTGGTTAAATTTTGCAGAATTTTTTATGCTTTATTGTGGCAACAAGTTTTAACTTCCATAGATTTTTTTCCTTATTTTGAGACCTGTTTCTGTGTATTGCATGTTAAATGCCACTTGAAAAGCTTTCATTTGTAATGGAATTAACGTTCTAACATAGATACTAAGAAAGTACTGTGTTTCAAAGTTTGGAATATTGTGGATAACTTTTTTGAGTTTCACAAGATATATGTTTCTACCCGTATAAAAATAAAAGCTATGAGTCACAGAAATATGGTTGAGCGCATGCCATGCCCCTTTTGATAAACTTTTATTTTAAAAAAATCTTTCTAACGTGTAAACTAAACTAAATTATTATTGTTCAAAGTCGACAAACCCTGAATATGTTTTTCATCATTTTTTTAAAATTGTCTCTTTGCTTTACTTTGCTGCTGAGCGTCTCATTAGCCTTAGGATCAAACGACGACATGACATTGAACAGCGAAGCTTCCACCTGTCAGCAAGGCAAAGAGAACGAAAAGAGACGGTGCTCTTTATAAAGCAAATGTCCGGGAAACGCCAAGTTAAGGAAAAAGAACTTTTATATAGAATCTCTGTCGCGTTCCAGTGACTGTTTCTACCTATAAAGGAAGAAGAAGATGGTGGAGGAATCAGAGGAAAATGATAAGGAACAGGGATCGAAGTTGATTTTAGACTGTTAATTTCGGCTTTTTTTTGCGAATGATTAACCAGACAAAAGAGAAAAGGCATTTTAAAGGAGAAGAGAAAACAACAAATCGAGGTGGAGTAGAGGAAATCAAATTTTGTAAAGGGAGAAATAACGCTTAACTTGTAAAATGACATAACTTCCTTAATTTCAGCATTCCATCCAAAGTGCACACCGGCAGAAGGGCAATGCAAAAAGAAATATGGTGAATAAATAAACGACCTAAGCTGGTCTTTTCAAGCGGCAACGGTCTGAATCCCAATACTGTTTTCAACTTCTACTCCTTTGAGAGCGTCGGTGTCAGTCTCGCTTGCTGTGCGACAAGCAATTGCTTCCACACCTCCTTTCGCTCGGGGCCACAGCTCTCTTTGATCTGTCTCAAAGAATTTGCAGCGTAAACCTTTTTTCTTGGCAGGAGAATGAAAGGTCGTTTTTCTTTGTTCCTTCAGTATAAGGATGGAAAGTGAGAGGTTTACTGTACTGACTTTTTAATTATTTTTGAACTGGCTGCTTATTGCGTGAGATATTTTCTCTTTTTCTTCTGGTCTATCTGTCCTGGTGTTGTCGAAATTTCCTTCCTCTGTTTTCCTCTGTTCTTGTCTCTCTCTTTTTGCTTTCATCCTGCCTTCCGTTATTCTCTCGTCTGTATATTCTATTTATTTACCTTTATCGTTTCTAATTTCAATATAATTTTTTCACCATTCTGATGACAGTGCCTCAAATTACTGGCAATGTGGAAGGAAAATTGAATAGTGGTTGCTTATGAGGCCCTCGTGAGTGTCTGGTCCCAGTACTTGCTGTGCTTCAACCCCCTTCTCCTGCAGAGGCGGAAAGACTATTTCTGCTTAAGTCTGGGTAAAAGACCTCACTCGTGACCGACAGTTTCTAACTGTAATTAATCTTAACTTGTCTTCATCTATTTGTGGGACAGAGCTGTTTCTGGTTATCCCGGTGTCGGCCCGAACTTTCTTATGAAGCGGGTCACGTCCACTCGGTTAGGTTACGTTGAATGCTTGCTTGAATAGAGAGAGAGAGAGAGAGAGAGAGAGAGAGAGAGAGAGAGAGAGAGAGAGAGAGAGAGAGATTCAGCCAGCCAATTTGTGCTGCCTGAGAAAATTTAAGTAAAATTTTTATAAGTGCACACTGGCACGGTTCTTATTTGAAGATACGTCTTCTTGGGGTCTCTTAGGGAATTGTTTTAACAATCGTGGCTTTCTCGGTAGCCCGAGATGTGCGTCTTACTCTGAGGAGTTATGATTAAAATTATAAGTTCTTTTCTTTATATGATTTCTTACGCCAGTGGATTTGTATTGGAACTTGTTATACTGTATATTTCCCAACTAAGACCTATCATTTCTTGGTTAGATTATATCTTGCTTTTATCCATTGTATGGAACCCTGCCCTAGTCTCTATCTATCGAAGTCTATCTGGCTAAGATTTTGCGAGGGGGATTACTCCGCACAAATATGTAAGCCCGAAGTGGCAATGAGGCAGAAGCTAAAAGTGACTGGGCGCTACAATCCAATCACACACACAAAACAACAAAGGCTTTAAGATGGCGGACATGGGAGAGGTCAATCAAGGTCCCAAAATGTCGGGGGAAATTCCGTTAGCACAAACAAATTCAAAACAAGTGTGGCTAGAAGTGGGCTCGGCGGATGAATACACGACTCTTGAGGCGTGTTTGTTTACAACTGAGTCACACAAAGCACTCGAATTCCTCTCACAAAATGAGCGAAGCAAATGCAGGAATACAGATTTACTCTAAATATACCAACAATGCAAAGGATTTTACGTTAGCGAGATGGAAAACGAAATTACTATGCGCTACGTTTTTTTTATTTTATTTATTTTATTTTTTTTATTTCTTGTGCAGAATTAATGCCGTCCACTGCTGCTACGCTTATCGAGGAAATGGATTCGTAACGTCCTGATGGGACTGAATTTACGTCACTTAAAAATGCAAATTATTATGAAATTAACTATTGCTGTTCATTTGCTATGTTAATGACACGGGATTTTGATATGATTCTCGCTCTCTGAACACTTATTAACTCCGTCACGCTCGATCAAACCTCTGGGTAGTGGCGAACGCGGTTACCGCTTTTGAAATTCAACGAACTCCTCAAATTTTTTCCCTACCTACGGGAGACACATTAGGCACACTTTCTCCATTCTTTTGTCGTGCACTATTTAACTCGTTCAAAAATCAATATCATGCATTAATCCTTGGCCGGGGAAAATAGCAAAATATTAACAATGACACGATAACTCAGCCCACTACCTTCGCTGGAATGCAGAACCCATGGTATCTGAACGTGGCAAAAGTGCTTCTTTTAAGATTTTGTAAATTGTTAATTATAACTGCTCTCAATGCACGAATACCTACGCTAATTTCTTATTATAACTGGTATTCTTATTATTATTATGCCTTGTGCTGTCTCCTTGTTTGGAAGAATAGCATGAAATTTAATATCTGACTTTTCTCTTTGGAATTAATGTGTAGTTATTTTTACTCCAGATTCTTCTCTCTAAATTGATTAGATCCTAGGCTAGATCGCCACTGTTACGTGTGGGGGCTTGGCTGATGAGTTTATTAATTAAGTAATGTAATTTATGAGGCCTTGAGTTGCCAAGGACACATATAACCTGTCATTTAAAGCTAAAAGTTAACCTCAAAGACAGACAATTACTTAATGGAATAAGGCTACCAGCCGGGGAACCACAATACAAGGGATAAAGGGTTACCCTGCAACACATGAATTACATTAAAGCCCTTTACTTCCCAACTGGTCCCGACAAAGAAAGAATGTGAAGTTACATGAACTGTCGCCCACGTCGGACACAGTCAATTTTCCCTTTGCTTCACGTAAAGTTTTAACACAACGGATGTCTGCACTACTATATATCGTATGCAATTTAGTCCTGGTAAAGGCTATCTCTCTTCTGAACAATAGGATCGAGATGCAAGGCTGCCTGAATACTGAAAATTACTTACTTAACCTTCCCTAATCCCTATTTACTGCATGGGAATAGTTTACACAATCGCTAGGCAATACGAATTATTCTTACACTAGACTTTATAAAAGTAAATTGTTATACCAATATTGTAGAAGGTGGCGAAGAGGGAAAACAAAGGAACTGGAAATACAGAAAGAGATACTAGCGAGTCAACGAAAATTTGGCAAATTTCAAACTTACTGTTGGCGTGGGTTGTTTGCGCATACAACAGACGATAGGAAGTCTTGAAAATAGCCGTCGTCTCAGCACACTAATATCAATGAAACAGTAAGAGGGCAAGTACAAAGAAGTTAGTTACACGTCACGTGTGCGCATTTTGCAACAGCAGGTCTCTCTCTGCCCTCTTTCGGTCAAAACAGGGCAGTTGTTTTCACATCAGTATGTCTTTATGCCTCGGGGCAGTCTGAAATTTGGACAAACATCGCCGATACATAGAATAGGGGGAAAAGAAGCTTAAGACCCACTTGTACTAGAGGTTACTTGGTGAAACCCTCCCTATGGGTTTAGACCCCTAATGCTAACTATTCCTGCTAAAGACGTTATTTTTTTTTTAAATACACCCAGTCTATCTCTGCCCATGAAGCAGCCCTTAGCATAGGCAGAGACATCTTTCTGTCTTTGTTCGCATTATTTTTCTACTATAAAAACAGATAGAGGGTGAAAAGCAGAGTATATATATATATATATATATGTATATATATTATGACGGAACGTCACATTTATTTGTAAAAAAAAAAAATCTGTAAATAATTATTTGTGTAACTATTATCAGTTATGTTAACTATTCTACATTATCCTTGGTTTCTTTTCCTTAACTTAGTCATACAGCTATATTGCATTCCTTAGCCTTTGTTACACTTGTAATTTGTATTTTTCTTGAGAGAACTATTCAGTGCAGTGTTGAAAACATCTTTTTCTTTTGCTTATCATAATTAGTGTTTTTGTGATATTACGTGTGAAAGTAATTATATTGGAATTTAAGTTTATTTATTTAAGTATTAAATTAACAATTGTCTTTAGTGTTTAATTAAGATCCTGCTGGATTGGAGAGGTGATTAAAAGTGGTTAAAATAGAGGTGGTTTAATATATATATATATATATATATATATATATATATATATATATATATATATATATATATATATATATATATATATATATATATATATATATATATATATATATATATATATATATATATATATATATATATGTGTGTGTGTGTATATATATGTGTATATATATATATGTATATATATATA
>JANJGK010009110.1:5000-23292 GCA_039081455.1 Macrobrachium rosenbergii
GAAGGAGAATAGCATTAGGATAGTAATGCATTGCATCTTTGCTTGAACTTCTGAAGTTCCAATTGCACGACATCCTCAGGGAGACAGTCCAACGGTGTCAGGAATAAAGGACCTCTGGAACTGAGAAGTTCGACAGGGAGGCACATTTACTGCACATTGGTGCTACTGTTCAGCAAATCTGGTTGCTCTCGACAGGGAAAGTGGATCATGGTTCAATTGTGAATATGAAAGATTTCTATCTAAATACAACTTATGAAAAAGTGACAAACAAGAGACCATCTGTCGATGGTCAAAGTCATAACTGCATATTAGGAAACAGAAACCTGCCACCATGAACAACTCTATCTACAAGAGATAAATCTCTGGCAGAAGCAGACATCCACACCAGAGAACAGTATTCTAGTAAAGGAAAGGAAGGACAAATGACCTAAAACAAGTTGCGCTGATTTTATCACTTATAAATATATGAGGCTTTATGAACAATACTTAAGTTTCGTGCGGCATTTGCTGAAACTGCCATTAGATGTTTCTCAAAAGTAAGATGTAAGTCAAAAGTTACACCTAGAATAGTTAAAGCTTCTGACTCATTCAGCAAAGTCTCTTCCACCTGAAGGGGAGGATGGGGTGCAAAATCTGTACGAGTTTTGCTAATCAATAGCGTTTTTGTTTTACTGGAGTTCAGCCTCATGCCCCACCGACTACACCATTCACTGATCAGGTCCATGTCCCGATTGAGACTAAGGGCAACTTCATTTCTCATAACTGGAGACTTGACTACACCCACAAGTGTTGCATCATCGGCATAATACTGAACAATCTTGTTTTCCAGGCCAACAACCATATCGCTTGTATACACCAAAAATAATAGTGGACCAAGAACACTACCCTGCGGAACTGCAGGCGTAATAGGTCTTGATTCATTAAAAATTCCATCAACAGCAACTTGCTGCTACCTACCTGTAATGAAATCTTGGAGTAATCCTAAAACATATCCACCCACTCCAAGATTCTGAAATTTACAAGTAAGTGCCTTATGGTTTACTAAATTGAAAGCAGCACTAAAATCTATTTGAATTACTCTGCAATCAAAACCCTTATCAAGGTTCTCTTGCAAATCCTTTAGATTCCACATACTTATATAGTGGCTTAAAAATAAGTTTTCCAGCAACTTTGGAGAGCACAGGGAGAATAGAAATTGGCCTGTAGTTACAGCAATCTGCGGATATGCCACTCTTTGGAACAGGCACTCTATTTCTAAGCTTGTGCTCATCTGCAAAGATTCTACGTCAACACAAAAATCTATAGAATCTACTGATCTTGAGAGACAACACACCAGAATTAAAAAAAAAAAAAAAAAACAAAGGGAAGAAACCATCAGGATCTTCTCCAACCTAGCTGTCAAAATTATCCAGAATTTTCTTAACATCCCTAGAGCAAAATGCAAATTTTGTAAGAATAGGTTCAGGATGACAAGTTTCAGGGAGAGGGACATCCTCAGCTGACGCTTAGCTTCAAAAACTCGATGAAACAGTTCAGCCTTTTCCCTAGGGCCAGTAACCTATCTACCTTCATCTGTTAGCAGTGGTGAGTTGGAAGGCAAACCTGACCCAAAGATACATGATCCCAATTTGGTCGACCACAGATGAGGCTGAGTAATTCCTTCAAGTTTCCTCTTCAAGGAATTATTGTAATTTCTCTCTGCCGTATGATAAGTTCTATTCGCAACACGCCGAGGCTCAACAAATGTAGTGTAATTTTCATTTGAACAATTTCGTCTCCATATCTTGAATATTGTCTGTTTGTCATGGCAAGCTCGTCTTCATGTATCATCAAACCACAGTTGGTCACTTGTCCTGAATTTGATGACCTTTCTAACGACGTACACTATTAAAAAATAGCCATCAGCATTTCATTTAGCTTTTTCTTGGGATCGGGATCTAATATGGCATCTGAAATATTAAGTGCCTGACAAGCTTCAATAATGCAGTCCCATTTGGCTCTAGATTTCAGCCAGAACTTTTTTCCAATGGTGGCATTAGGCATATACTGATTGACAAATATGTCCATCTCAAAGGCGCAATGATCAGAAGTGCCTATATATTCACAGAACTTGGACACGAGGCCTAATCTATCACCAGAAATGTGGGTGGGTTCCTCAATTAGCTGGACAAAATCAGAGCATACACAGAACTCAAGAGCAGACCAGCCATGTTGTTCTGTGGAACTTGAATTTAGCTACTCACTGTGCTTTGCATCGCAGTCTCCACAAATACCAAATGAAGCTTTAGAATCCTGAGATTGAGCCATACTAATGCTTTCCAAGCGACAGTCACATATAGAATCGTCGATATCTGAATTGCAGTAAACAGCAAATATGTTCACATTGTAGAACTTACTGGAAATTTTAAAACAAAAACTTCATGGCAACTACATTTCAAATTTTTCTGACGATAAACAGGTCGTCCGGACTTAGCGTGTAGACAGATATATAGATAGATAGATAGAAGTTTATTGACCACAACATGATACAATTAAAATTACAAGCTCTTGTATATGGTCCAATAAAAGTACATCGAAGTGGACATAGAAATCTTTAGAATAAAAAAACACATCTAAACTAGAACTCTTGAAGCCATGCTATATAATATTTTCCGGATATTTATTTTTACAATTAAAACTGTAAATGCAGCTAAATAAACGAAAACCTTATAACCATTTAAGCAAAACCTTAACAACAACCCCTTTCCTTGCCAAGCATAAAACTAAATATCCTCTAGAAAAAACGAAAAACAAATCATACCTTGCACATGTGGGATGTTGCAATGATAAATAAAATCAGGGCCATCAAACCCCAGGATTAAAAACTCAAACTTTGACTTGTCACTATTTACGAGAGTCTCAGAAAAAAACATCAAATGGTAGTTACGGGGACAACTCTGGAGACCAAGAAAATTTGGCCTTCAGCCTCAAATATTTGAGTAAAGTACTTTGCCCAATGCCTCCCGAAAGAGCTAAAATTAAAATTAACAACATAAAATCAGTAGCAAAACTAATAAACAGACTTATAACATCAGTGACATTTTTAAAAATAAACAGAATAATAAACAACAATACCATCAACAACAACAGTATTTACATTATTTAAAAAAAATTATATTGAAAGTATATATAAACACCACCATATGTCATTGAAAAAAGCACCAGAAGCAACTGGTCGACAAGGTGGGACCGGCACACCTTGTAAGGCAAATAAGAAAGCCACTGGGTTTGCAACAACAAGTGAGGGAGGACCATCAGGATGGATTTAGAAAATATAAAACACTCAGAAGGAAAAGATTAGGTAAAGACGAAGGAACTTTCCTGATAATCCACCGAACAACTTTTGCTTTTTCATCAGCCTGTCCTACACACTTTTCAGAAAAACAGGAAAGTGACCAAAAAGGATGATAAATGCCTGATTGCACCCTCGTAGCTTTAAGGGATTATTCAGTTTTTCATAGATAATTAGAATGAATTTTTAAACATTGGCAATAACTTCCATGAATCAACCAGGCAATACGTTGCTATCGATCTGAATAATATTAATCTTTTCTACTGATATAGTTTAAGAGAAACGTGTTTCCATTTCTGAGATTCATTCTTTTAGGCTGGGGATAGTCATTCTGCTAAATGCTGTTAGAGTTAATAGGTAATGTTCCGATGAATGCGTATTTAGTAATCTACAGTAATTTACAACGGATCAATAATGAAACCTTTTCATTAAATGAAAATATTTTATGCGAAAAAAATTATCAGTTGATAGTACAGTTGTATGTATGTTTGCATGCATTCGCTGACATGCTCAGTGTTTAAACCTCAAGTGTTTGTAACCAAAGAAAAAAGACACATGAAGACACTGAAGGTATCGGCATTATGCTATGGCTACAATTAATAGCATGCAGGCAGAAATAAGAATAATTTCTCACTCTTGTATTGTATGTGATGAGATGCAAGCGTAATGAAAACTGGAGTAAAGTTTCTGAAAGATCAGAAATTAACCAGCAGGCAGTGAAACAAGTGCCGAATATATTGTGCACTACTCAGTGTCTGACTGGAATGTTTTCTCTGCACAGTCTAAATTCGATACATCACTCTGGAAAACGATGTTGAGGCAGAAAGAGACAGACTTATAGACAGACAGGAAGTCACTTCACGTTAAGCTGAGTTTAAAACGCTTTCAGTTAAGCGATGATTGTCTTTCCCTCTCTCCATTTATTAGATGCGGTTTCTGGGACGGTGAAGGGGAAGCGTTGCTCTTGACGTGCTGAAGCAGAGCGATATGGTAATATTGATATATATTTCGGTCTCTCCTGTTCTGTCCAGTGGTCTTTTTATTAACTGGAGATTATACCCCAATCTGTTCTTTGTTGAAATGTTGCGTTGAATAACATCAAAATTTGATTTGACTATACAGATTTGTTCAGAAATGGGATTACTTTAAAGTGTGAAATACTCTAAATTGCAGATTTAATTTCTGCATTTATCTATTTTATATTTATGTCAAGGTTAGAATTTGGCGTGGTAATTCCCACAAATTTACAATTTTTTTGCAAACATCTCCTAAGCTACAACTAATAACTATCCACCAACATTCTACAAATCCTTTTGTAATAAATCAGTCGCGTTTCTTGAGAAAAGTGGTATTTAGATATTGTCTAATCAACTTCTCAAAGATGTAGTTAGAGATGATGTTGATTTCACATTTCAGGAATGCAATTTGTGTCACAAAGAAAGCGATGCATCCAATAAACAGCTGTTACAATGTGGGCCTGTAGGTATGGCGTGTGCTCCAATAACCTTAACCTCGCAAGCATACTTTACAGTCTTCTTCAGTGTCGTATTTGCAAACAAGAGGATAATTATTATATAGATACGACAGAGATTAGAATTCCGAGTAACACTTCCGAAAGTTAAATAGTATCCACAACATTTAGCGCATTACTAATCATCTGCGTAAGATTTAGAACTATACGAAGCTCAGAACATTGAAGAAAGATACACGAATAAATTTTTACTCATACTCTGTAAAAGTAAAGTGGGACAAGTCTTGGCACAACTGAGGGTATTATTGATAACCTAAACAAGATGATAGATTAAAATTCCAGTGAAGATTGTATCTTCATGTTCCCGTCCTTGAGAATGTACATATTCATGTACAGATGATGCAAACTGTAATATTTTATTGAAAAAAAAAGTTTCAAAACTGTGTAGGAAAAATATGTACGTCCCCCAACTTAATTTTACATTTTTATCCACCATGAATATTAATGGGGCGTTTTAACAATGCCAGAGACTTTATAAAGAGGGCGTATGATTAGCACGTTTTTTTTTTTTAGTCTGCATAGAATTCGTCTGTTCGTTTAAGGAACTGGATCATACAATGTTGCTGAATATGCGTCGAGTATTTACAACTTTAACAAGGAAAACGAGATTTGATAAGTTAAGTGCACCTTAGTTTAACCAGACCACTGAGTTGATTCAGTTGATTAACAGCTCTCCCAGGGCTGGCCTGAAGGATTAGACTTATTTTACGTGGCTAAGAACCATTTGGTTACCTGGTAACGGGACCTACAGCTTATAGTGGAATCCGAACCACATTAAAGCGAGAAATGAAGTTCCATCACCAGAAATAAATTCCTCTTATTCTTCATTGGCCGGTCGGAGATTCGAACGCGGAGCCAGCAGGGTGCTAGCTGAGAACGGAACCCACCCGGCCAATGTAGCATATTACAAGATTTGATAATATTCAACCATTCGCGAAATAAAAGAAAGCTCGAAGGATGTGAAAGTATTGGGAAATACATAAAGTATTTAGCAACAATAACATAAAAGTTTTATTGATCATTCGATCAATAGAAGAAAGAGCCAGAGCAAAAGTGACGTTGAATGTGCGAACTTGGTGTTGGAGGAGCACCAAGTCGCCATGTTTACTCTCTTTATTCAAGAACTTAATTTTGTGCTTTTC
Organism: Macrobrachium rosenbergii; assembly: GCA_039081455.1. Lineage (NCBI taxonomy): Eukaryota > Metazoa > Arthropoda > Malacostraca > Decapoda > Palaemonidae > Macrobrachium > Macrobrachium rosenbergii. The sequence continues at coordinate 11,005 of JANJGK010009110.1, forward strand.
ACCATTGGCCTCAGATGTCCCGTGAATAGCTCCGAATTGCTTCGTTTTCTGGCATTTTCCCATATTTTTAAAAGTGCGAAGAGCTGAGAGAGAGAGAGAGAGAGAGAGAGAGAGAGAGAGTAAGAGAGAGAGAGAGAGAGAGAGAGAGAGAGAGAGAGAGAGAGAGAGAGAGAGAACTAGTAATTTGGTAATTTAGTGATAAAATGTATTTCATCTCACTTGTACAATATATTTTTTTCATTATACACTATTGAAAACGATTAAAACAGGGAAACTGTTGATTTCTTTGATTAGGCAAATAGCCTGAATGAGAGAAAATTATTGTAACATTCTTCTGATTGAAAGAAGAAGACACAGCATATCCCACTGACATCAGTATTTCTCATTTCAAGTCAGTTTTCCCCTGTATTCCATCTTAGATTCTCCTATTATCGTGCTCATTACATGTTCACTTGCTTTATTTGGGCATTCATGATATTACTTCCTTTATTGTCAGTTCTGTTCCGCTTTATTATTTACCCTTACCATATTATCCTCCTTCAAATTTCTTCCAGTGATTAAGATTAACAGTGAAAAGTACACAAATGCCTGTAAACACACTTGCAATGTGGTCCATTCACAATTCGTTATTAGAGTGCTTTTGTATTTAATAACAAGTATTAAGTTTTTGCGTACCAGGAATACAGAGCAGACTGAAGTTACTGTATTTTGATGATTTCTATATGCTGGGAAAGTCGTTTTGTGTGTATGTGTGTGTGTGTGCAAGAAGCATAACAGAAATTATAAAACCTCCGAAAAACAGATAAATTATAAAAGCTGCTGGAGATCCCCTCAACAGTTTTTTCCCTTTCACCTACGGTAATTATTATCAGGTTCAAGACCAGCACATTGTAAGAGAGGAGGAGCCTCTCAGTAAGTTAACTTTATTAAGAGCTTCCCTATGGAAATCGAGGAGATATTGATATTGGTGTGTTGGAAGGGGAAGAAGCGAGGAGAAAATTGAGAGAGAATGCCGAGAGGAATGAAGGAAGCGCTAATGGAAGAGGAGTGAAGGGTGGAAATGAAAAGAGGAGTAAAAGTTAAAGAACTGGGGAACTTAGCAACTTAAAAAAATTTGCATGAATTCAAATGTCCAGCTAGAGTTGAAAGTAATATTAAATACAAGCACCGTAAGAGAAGCTTATTATTTATTTATTTTATGATCACATATAACGTTAATTACTCGAGGAACTTTGAAAAGCAAACGTGTGGGAAAAATTTGTTGGTATGCTAAAAACTACAATGCAAGTGACTCCAAAAGCCTTTCTATAAAAATAATGTAGAGTTTCCAACAGGAAGTTATTGTTAAAGAGCAGACGGTAAACGAGGAGATAATAAAATTTATTTTGTTATTAATCCTCATAAAGACGCGAGCTAAAATTCCGAGTGTCACGAGTGAGTTTTAGTTAAATCGTCCAGACATGCGGAGTGAATTTATAAGTGACTACCAAAATGACTGAATTAGTTATAACAACCCTCCTGGCATAATAATAGCATACTTATTGATAGAATTCGCCAGGTATTTAGAAATTTCTCTAATACGAGTACAAAGCAGCCCAGACGAGACACACACACACTATATATATATATATATATATATATATATATATATATATATATATATATATATATATATATATATATATATATATATATATATATATATATATATATATATATATATATATATATATATATATATATATATATATATATATATATATATATATATATATATATATATATATATATATATATATATATATATATATATATATATATATATATATATATATATATATATATATATATATATATATATATATAATGTGGGTGCGTGTCTTTTCTGGTTTTCTTAATATTAAAGAAATTTCTTTGTTGACTCCATTTTATCCAGATATTACTGTGGTGACTGTCCCATTTATCCAGACATTACTTTGCGACTGTCCCTTTTATGCAGGTGTTACTGCACTGTCTGTCCCTTTTATCCTAGAATTATTGCGCTGACAGCCTCTTTTACAGTGGTAACTGTCCCATTTACCCAGGCATTGCTGTTTTGTCTGTCACTTTTATTTAGGTATTACTATACTGACTGTCCATTTCATCCAGGTATTATTTTGATGAATCCATTTATCCAGATATTACTGTGGTGACTGTCCCATTTGCCCCCACTAAACCTAAACACACCTCCCACTTAACTCAAACACCCCTGCTAAACCTAAGCACACTCCCTACTAAACCCTAACATACACCCCACTAAACTAAACACACACTTTGCTAAACTTAAACACATCCCCACTAAACCTAAACACATCCACACTAAACCTAAACACACCCCTACTAAATCTGAACAAAACCTTGATACAGAAATATTAATCACAGGAAAGAAAGCATTTTCAATAGCATATTTCTATGCTATGGAGTACATGGAATGAGGCATGATAAACCCGTAGAGTTTATTCACCACATAGGTTACAAAGGGAAGAGGGAAGGGGGATATTGGAAGGGGAAGGGGAAGGGGGTAAAGGTTTGAAACCTACCCTATTATCTAAGTTGAGCCAAATGATGGCTATGTGCCAAATTCTGCCTAGATCGGTAAAGCGGTTACCACATAAGTTACAAAGGGAAGGAGGAAGGGGGGATGGGGGAAGGGGCAGGCGGGTATGGGCTTGAAACCTACCCTACTAGCTAAGTTGCGTCAAATCATGGCCACGTTCCATATTTGTCTAGATCTGTCAAGCGGTCCGGATTTCTACAGCGCACAAAAAAACATACAATAAACATACATACACACACTCATTTTGTTTCCTGTAGACCGGTCAAACAGTTCAGATGTCTATGGTACACAAACATACAAACATTCACTTTTATATATATAATATATATATATATATATATATATATATATATATATATATATATATATATATATATATATATATATATATATATATATATATATAATTTTTTTTCAGAGCCATCTCGATATAATATTTTGCTACATCGAAAAAAAGTTAATATCCTGGGAGGTTAAACCTGCATTACAAAAAACTATGCCGAGTAAAATGTGACGCATCTTTGACAATAATTTATAATCAGAGATCAGCGCCATCATTGATTCTATAAATTATAATTTGTGAAGGGTAAAATTGCTAGCAGCTTAGATTACATTTTCAATTATTATAATCGTAAATCTCGTCATCTTTTTTTCTGTAGTTTATTACGATGCAATTGTGCAATAAAGTAAGATTTTTTTTATTTGGGAATAGTAAATCCTAGTCATTAAAAACCAAAAATGAATAAAATATCACCAAAATAAAAGAATGTTAGGTATTACTACAGTTATCAAAAAAGCGAGTAGATGAAAATCTAGAATATATTGAAATCTAAATTCGGTAGTAAAATCAAATTGAGTCAATAAATTTCCATTTACTTTGTTGTTCCGGTTTCAGACTTATTCAATTTTATTATCTTTATTTAACTGCATTTTTATTATAATATCGTTTGTGGTAAGAAAACATTTCTATTGATAAGTTTTTTATAGTTTTTAAAGCTGCCAAAGAATAATTTACAACTGACTTCCTTCCATCGGAGAAAATAGTGCTGTTATCACAGGCATGCATGAGTCCCGCAGGATCAAAATGGCCTCACAATGAAATACGGCTGTGTAAGCCGACACCTCAGTTCCCCAACATGCGTTAAAACAAAATCCACCTCGTGGCAAATTCAATAAGCGAAGGGCGAGGGATCAAGTGGCCTTTTAACGAAAGGCCAAAGGGAGCAGCGTGGCTCTTCATGTGTTCCTATATTTTAATGAGACCTTCATTTGCATTATGCAAACTGATATGCCAAGATCATTAAGGGAACATGAATTCTATTCGTTTTAGTCTTCTGTAAAAGAAAACTATTGAGATGGCTTTGTCTGTCCGTCCGCACTTTTTCTGTCCGCCCTCAGATTTTAAAAACCACTGAGGCTCGAGGGCTGCAAATTGGCATGTTGATCATTCACCCTCCAATCATTAAACATACCAAATTGCAGCCCTCTTGCCTCAGTAGTTTTTATTTTATTTAAGATTAAAATTAGCCATGATCGTGCGTCTGTCACTGCTGTATGTGCCAACCCACAGGCCACCACGGGCCGTGGCCGAAAGTTTCATGGGCTGCGGCTGAGAGTTTCATGGGCCGTGCTGAGAGTTTCATACAGCATTATACGCTGCACAGAAAACTCGATTACGCCGAAGAAAATTAGGCGCATTTTTTACTTCTTTTCCTACGAAATGTGTGGCATTTATTTTTGTCTTATATTTTGTTTTATCATCGCACACAGTACAGTATAACTGTAGTCCACAATTCTTGGCTTCTTCTTACGAAAAGGAGAGCTCAGTAAAAAAAAAAAAAAAAAAGAGCACAGAAAGAAAATATAAGGCCTCTCGTATCGATACACTAGTTGCACGCTAACTGAACAAAAACGTCTTCTTAGAGAAATTCAAATTAGACATTCACTCTGAATGCGTTCGAGGAGAAAAAGGTAATGTTAGAACAGCACTTTCTTAAATCCTTTTATTTCTGCATTAGTAATTCTCACAATTACTATTACAATATTTTGGCAAGGAAGCATTGACTACATCCGTTAGTAATTATCAAGGATTAAAAAAATAGTGTAATTTAGTAATTAACCTCCTTTTGTAACTGCTTTGCGTTCTGAAGTATGCGCAGTGGAGGCAGAATTGCTCAACCTATAATTCCCTTGGTTGCAACGAGGCTCTCTCTGGTGGCACATTTGCTATATTCTAATTGTATCTCTCTGGAGTTACTAAGGCAATAACGGTATCATTACCAATTAGATTACCTCTTCGTGTTTCAAAGTAAAAAAAAAAAGTAAAAGAAGAGAAAGACAGGCAGGAGAAGGAGAAAATTACAAAAATAGTAGATAAATTGAGTAGAATGACTGTGACTATGATCCCTGTATGAGTCAATTTCTTGTATAACAAGGAAAACGGCCAAGCACTAATCTAATAAGGTCCTCCAATCATGAAAGGGCAACAGGAAAATCTTCCTCGCTTTTAACGTGCTTTTTCCCATTTTTTATATGGGGTAAGCACGATGCCTTCTTTTTGAAGGACTTTTGATTTGGCGTTAAATAATAATCAACACAGAGATTGCGAATAACACCTCAGGTGTTTTTTGAAAAGGAGGTTGCTACTCTGTTGAGGACTTTCCTCTTAACAAATTTTTCGTCAGATTTTGTAAACAAAATTACACTTGCACTGAGTATTTTCGAAAGCGATTCCGTGGATTCTAAGCAGATGAGGTGACGTGACGTAAAGCAATGGCGTCTTAATCAATTCTTCATTCTTATTACTTTTAATTTCGAATGGAACATCTTCCTTTTACGTAATAAACATTGTCTTAATGTTGTCCAGGTCACTATCAAGGAATTCAGAAGTATCAACGCTGTATGCTCGAGGGAATACTGATGAGATAACAAATGTTTTAGTACTGATATCATAGCATGAAAATTATTTTTCATGTTACTGGTCCGCTGGTATATTGGTTAGTGTCGTGTATGCCACGATGTCGCAGGTTCGCGTCTCTCCCAGGGCGATGATAAATCACTGGCTCTGTATCATGATCAGTTACTGCTGCAGTGTGGGGTCTGCGGAGGGAGGCTAAAGCCAACATACTTTGGAAGCTTGAATTTCAAGTCAAGTGTTCTTGTTCTGTGTGAATAGGTTTCATCTACTGAAATAATAATAATAATAATAATAATAATAATAATAATAATAATAATAATAATAATAATAATAATAATAATAATAATTTATGGGCAGAGTTTGTGTATATGCTACAACAGGAATAATAATTTTCTCGCCTCGTAGCAATAACTAAAAGGGGTAAACAACCTTTTTCCACTATTTTGCGAGCGTTTGACGGGAGAGACTTGATCACTTTTTCCAGATGATTATTTACAGCTATTTCTTTAAGGTATCATGGCTACACTAACTTTACTTTTCGAAACTTTGATAGGGATATTTAAATTATATCATTGATTTTTTTTTTTTATCCGCATAGGAATTTGAGAGCGCTATTGATAGCGAAATATCCGTTAGTGAGTGCAAAATTTCCCAATGACTATGAATATATTCTAAGTCCAGAATGTGACTGTTAATTGTAAATCTCCTTTATATATATAATTAATTTTGGTGACTTTTCAAAACAGATTCCGTACTAGAATGCATTTGAATAAAGGCAAGAGATCGTGCACTTTGTTGTTTCCCTTCCCTTCAGGCAACATACTTGAATTACATTTTATAGGTTTGCTTCAAATGATAGAAGTTATACACAGGCACACAATCACGAACAAATTATATATATATATATATATATATATATATATATATATATATATATATATATATATATATATATATATATATATATATATATATATATATATATATATATATACATACATACATACATATATATATACATACATACATATATATATACATACATACATACATATATATATATATATATATATATATATATATATATATATATATATATATATATATATATATATATATATATATATATATATATATATATATATGTGTGTGTGTGTGTGTGTGTGTGTGTGTGTGTGTGTGTGTGTGTGTGTGTGTGTGCATTTTGTAGTAAAATTTAACGACATTTGATAAAGTTTAACATTGGCATATAAAGAATACAAAATACTGTATTAAAGTTAGCAGCATCAGCCATATATTAATAATATCCTTAAAAGTCATACGAGGTTTTTTAAAGTTTTCTTATGTACGATAAAAATAATATAAGAAGGCCATAAACCTTCTTTTTTGTTGTTTCTTGTTTCCTGATATTATGAGAGAAATGGACCGCTTTCTGCATTAAGTAAAGGCTTCGGTAAAAATCTTACCTCCGCGAAATATTATTCGATGGTCATTGTATTGGCTGGAAGCATGATTGCGTTTCACTGTTATTGCTATTAGCTTAAAGTCACGCCTCTAGGGCTGGCTCCTGTGATATATGCCTCGTGTTTATTTTTCGCCACTAAGACCAACAGCAGGAATGTCTCTAGAACTCCTTCTGGCAGTGTCAGCAGACAGGCAACCAGACAACAGTCGAGATCTTTAAGCTCCCTCTTCGGAATTATATTTTAAACGGAGTTTCACGGACTTACAGAAACATAGACACGGTCTGTATACACATGTAAGGCAATAAAATGTACTGCAAGACAACTGATACTTTCTCGATTGGAAAATAATGTACGCAAATCAAATATCGACTTTCACCACTGGCATATGACGGGTTCCAGGTAACGCAGAGAGCCCACGTCTGGTTATGAGGTACTACATACATCTCTGGGATCCTCACCTTACGTCAGTTCCAACAATGAGGAATGGAATGAATTATAGAGTTTAGGCCAAAGGCCAAGGACTGGTACCTATGAGGTTATTCAGCGCTGGAAAGGAAATTGAGAGTAGGTAGATTTGAAGGGTGAAACAGGAGGAAAGCCTCAAAGCAGTTGCACTTTGAAATAATTGTTAGGAGAGGGTTAAGGAGAGCAAGATGGAAGAAAGACAATATGAACGGAGGTACAGTTAAAGGAATGAAAGGGGTTGCAGCCAGGGGCCGAAGGGACGCTGCAAAGAACCTTTAGAAATGCTTGCAGTGCACCCCATTAGGTGCACCGACGGCACTCCCCCCTACGGGATCCAACAGTCTGATGTCTTTTTTTTATTTCGGACTTAGAATTTAAGAGGATTTTTATGTACATAAAAAATCCATACAGACAGATATATTAGGTCTGAATATTAAAGAATGCTATTATTATTATTATTATTATTATTATTATTATTATTATTATTATTATTATTATTATTATTATTATTATTATTATTACAAAACCTTGTAGTGCTGGAATGCCGAGTTTCTTTGGGAAAAATTAATCAAATAAAAGAGCTTTATAATTTCAATGTCAGCAAACTGTCGAAGCATTTTTCGATATGCACCAAAAACTAATCGCATGCAGGGAAAACATTCAGTAAATGTGTCCACATGGAAACATCCAATTTCACTATTCCGTTCCTAAGATGTTTAGTCAACATATGAACCAGAAAATCACCGTCTCTCTCTTTGATGATATTCAATACATGACTGGTTACTATCGTCACAAACTTAGCGTAAGAAAATACGTATTAAGGTATCGATTCAACTTAATATGGTTCTGGTATTTTTGGCAACACCCATCTCCAAATATATTTGTCTATCGGTAGCTTTCACAAGATTATACTGTAACACCGGCAACTACTATAAAATTTATTCAATCGTTTCCTGTTTATCTTTCATTATGATGAGCGAAAATGAACGCGAAATTGGGCACTGGCTGAAGTTGATTTATACGCAGACCTGTGTGCAGTCTGAGACTATTAACTCCACTCAAAGTTTTGTGTCTTTTCTTTTAGGCAAAGGTCAGTGGGTTAAACAACCTAATGTCCTGTTTCATCCCTAACCCGAGGAAAAGCTGGTTACGAGTCAGTAGATAGAAGGAAGAAGGCTAAAGTTGACAGCAAAGGGCTCTACATCAACGCTCGGTTATTGACTGCTTAGCTCGCTCATTCGCCTAGAGATTTATATTATTTCAATTCATACATATTTTAGAAAAATTAACAAAACATTAGCCTTGTATGACTTTTACTTTGGCATTAATCAATTCCTGACTGTGAGCATTTTACTGAAAGCCGCCCAATATTGCGGTAAAGGCTGATTGTTCTGAAGCAGGATGGTTCCATTATTTGGTTATTCCATATAATTACTCCATTAACCTTAAAGAGTGATTTAAACTGAGGCATCACAGAGGCAAAGGAAAGGCCAAACGGTTCTAGTTCATAGATGGAGTATGGAAAGGAGAGAGTCATGAACGCTTTACCATTACTGTGCATCTTTCTCAGAAAACCAAACCAGATGTATCTTTCCTTTGAATACATGGGAATCAGAACACTAAGGATAAAAAGTCAAGAAAAGTTGAGTTTTAGTTTTCTGAAAAGAAAACTATTGTGCCGGCTTTGTCTGTCCGTCTGCACTTTTTCTGTCAGCTCTTTTCTGTTCGCCCTCAGATCTTAAAAATTACTGAGGCTAGAGGGCTGCAAATTGGTATGTCGATCACCCACCCTCCAATCATCAAATATACCAAATTGCAGCTCTCTAACCACAGTAGTTTTTATTCTATTTAAGGTTAAAGTTTCCCATAATCGTACTTCTGGCAACGATATAGACCAGGCCACCACTGGGCCGTGGTTAAGTTTCATGGCCCGCGGCTCATACACCATTATACCGAGACCACCAAAAGATAGATTTATTTTCGATGGTCTTGACTATACGGTTTACAGAAAACTCGACTGGGCCGAAGAAACTTCGGCGCATTTTTTACTTGTTTTTAAATTACTTTACTCAAAATAATACTATTTTTAACCACTGCTGCTACTAGAACAAGGGAAGTAAATACAATGAAAACAATGCGTAGGTGGGTTCCAGAATAACAGATACAAACGGAGAGACTTTTTTTGAAGAAAATGTAGTCACAGGTCAGTGAAGGGAATAGTGTGAGAATAGGATGAATGTGGAATAAAGAAGAGAGATAAGGATGAGTGATGCCAGAATGGAAAGGGTTAGTGTAAGTTAGTGAAAAAGTGGAAATGAATGGAAAGTTTGTACAAATGGAATTTATGATATTAAAAAATGGAAAGACTCCAGCAAGAGATTGGATAGGAAGTGCTGATCTCACTAGTCAAAGCAAGATGCGATCGTGTGGTGTTGAAGCGTCAGTGAATCAATGGCCTTGTTGCGGAGGATATATATTTATCAGGAAAGGGTTCCTAAGGTTTAATGAGAAAAATTATTCCTCATTTTATTAAAAGGTAAAGATGATACATGGGGCAGTCAGAATTGGTTTACATTTGTTGTAAGGTAAGATATTTATTGAGAAGGTAAGGGAAGTGACAGAAGGGTGGCTGGAAAAAAAGCAGTTTTGGTTAGAAAAGGAAAAATGTATACTAACCAGTTTTTTCTAATGAAACAGTTTCCTAAGAACTTTGAAGATGATAGGAAAACAACCTTTGTGACAAACACAGAACTAGGCAATGCCTATGTTGAAACTGATACAGATGTATTATGGAGTATGCTGATGCTTTATGATATATGGATAAGCTTCTGAGACAAATTTTCATGAAGGAAGACAAATATATGTTTGAGTTTGTAGAAAGGAGAATGGTTTGACTAGCATGAAGATGTCTCTGAGATACAGGTGATGTTTCCATGGCTGCTTGATTTTTTTTTTTTTTTATAAATGGACTAATTTCGTACGTCAGAGGATGGGTAGCAAATGTAGCTGTAAAGTTGTGTGATACAACTAATGGTTGCAATTGGATTGTGAACTGGTTGATGTTAGCAGTTGATCCAATGTTGACTGGGGATAATAATGGGAAAATACAGAGACATGTGAATATGTTGGAATACAGGAAAATAGAGAAATGAAGGTTAAAATGGATAACAGAAGAATGGAAGAGGCAGTTTCATATACATATCTGGTAGTAAAGTCTCGAATGATGGTAGGGTAAGAGATAAGGTAAGGCGCAGAAGAGTAATTGGAGTTTATTGAGATCACACGCCCATAATATCCCTACCACCTTTTACTCTTACTACAATAATCATTTTCATCAATATATTCTTTTACCTTTAAAACATTTTATAATTATATAAAAGGAGTTATTTATTTATGATCACCATTATAATTTTATCAAAGTACAAAATTGATACTCATCGGCCAAATTTATAATTCAATTAAATTGATTCAATTAGGGAATTTACATAATTTTCAGATATAAAGGAAAATTTATATAATATCGACGTAATTTTTTTTTTTTAAATGGACATCTATTTATATCACCCAACCAAAAATTCTCTGACATTTTTCTGTTTGTCTATTGGTTTCTTTTTGCCTATTTTCATATTGCAGAGTCGATATGAAGTATGCGTTCCATCTATTGTTCTTCCCTTACACGTTGAAATATTTCTTATGAATCGATTAAGCTTTTAAGTGCTCTCTCCTTGCTAGAGTTCTACATAGCAAAGAAATGTTTAGGATAAAGAATTAACATTCCACAGTACGGAGGAAAAAGTAAAAAAAATACGTACACACATGTATATATACATTATATATATATATATATATATATATATATATATATATATATATATATATATATATATATATATATACACATATATATATATATATATATATATATATATATATATATATATATATATATATATATATATATATATATATATATATATATATATATATATATATATATATATACATATATATATATATATATATATATATATATATATATATATATATATATATATATATATATATATATATATATATATATATATATATATATATATATATATATATATATATATATATATATATATATATATATATATATATATATATATATATATATATATATATATATATATATATATATATATATATATATATATACATGTGTGTGTGTGTAATACTGGTAATCCTCTTACGCACAAAGATATATTATTCAATTTTATTCCACATAGGAAAATGAAAGATGTAAATGGTTAGAATATGCCCAACAGATTCATCCTCCAATAGAACCTCTCCTTCGAGCGTTTATTAAGAAAAAAAATAAAACATATGGAATACCGTTACCAAAAACTAGTACTTTAAGCTAGAAACACACACCAGTAAAAGAACACAATAAAATAAATATAACAGTTGAACAACTGAAAATTACCAAAATATCATTACATGAGGTAATAAGTCCACCTGAAACAGCATAGCTCTAAGTACATAATAAACATACGTATATTATATGATAGTTAATGTAACATTATCCAGTCTGTACCGATGTCTCATAACAAGTAAAATAAAAGTATTTAATTTATATAAGACAGGCGATAAATTAAAATTGTTCTTTTGCTGTGAACAATGCAAGCTGTCTCTATCAAATTTCTTTCAATAAAACTGTGCTCTTAAAAAAAATCTTTGACCTGAGCCAGGTGTGTGTATATATACACACACCTGGCTCAAGTCACAGATTAACACACACACACCTGGCTCAGGTCAAAGACTTTATTTAAGAGCACAGTTTTATTGAAAGAAATTTGATA
>JANJGK010009111.1:0-2500 GCA_039081455.1 Macrobrachium rosenbergii
CTTCAAAGTTCTTTTTGGTTTCCAATGTTTTGATGTTGATATGTTTTTCCAATATGGCACGTTGTATTTCACCGAAGGGTTGGTCTTCTAATTTCAGCAAGGAATTGGTTATGAACGATCTTGGTATCACTTGTTCATCCCGACATTCACGTAAAAACCGCAGGTGTTCCTTGTTGGTATGAGCTTGAGTGAGGGCGTCGGCAAATTCTCTGACGGCATATTCCAAGATGGGGAAAAGAACACAGAAAGATCGGAAGGAGCGCGTGGTATCCATTGATGATTATTATCACTTTTGTACGTGATTCATTTATCACACATTACCACAGGTGAAAAATAAGAAACGGGGTGTAGGTCCTGACCGGTTTCGACTTTATTTCCAAGCCATTGACGAAGGACTGATACAGAGTGTGAGAAGTCACAAATATATATACTACAAGAACAGTACTGACGAACATACACAACCGTTAGGGACTCCATATCCCCACTCAGGCCGGTGTCGAGGTAGGAGTGGCCTTTAAAACTCATTTGGCTAAAAATCACAATAGACTCTCTGGGGACATTGCTGATAAACAGACCATACCCCACCTCAGATCCACACCTGACAGGTGTCATGGAGGCGGAGTTTGGAAACTCATTAACATTACTACCCCCGTACTGTGTTTACAAATATGATAGTCCTATTTTCATACATCTCTACTGCCTACCTTAAAGTTTAAACAATTTACAAATTTCTTTTGATATTAAAGGATCAAGTTTATACATCCCTTGACTGATATTCATATTATGGTTGTAACTTTCTTTTATAAAGCTAGATTCAATGATGTTCCTTTCCAGTGCATTATTAGAATATACAATCCTTTTTGCCCCTTCCCAGTTGATAGCATGATTGTTCTCACTAACATGTACAAATATACCACTGTTCCCTTGTGCATAAAAATATAGTGATTTAACGAATGAAGAAGTGAACATGGTTAAGGGAGTGATTTATGGAAGTATGAAAAAATCAGACACCACAAACGTCCCCAAAAGATTTATGGTTGCTATTAATGAACTGAAAAAAGATAAAAATATACACATGACAAAAGCAGATAAATCAGGCGCCCTTGTAATTTTAAATAAAAGTGAATATATAGAAAAAATGCAAAATCTTTTAGGTGATGATAACACATATAAAGAATTAAATAAGAACCCGATAGACAATGTGAATAGTGGTTTCAATAAGAAAGTGAAAAACCTGTTAAAAGGTAACGAAAGCCTTATAAAGAAGTTGTGTGTGACCTCTCCATCGCTACCATACATGTATGGTACAATAAAAACTCACAAAGCAAACTTTCCTGCCAGGCCAATTATCAGTTCAGTTGGTTCCGCATCATACAAGCTAGCGAAGTACTTAGTAGATATTCTTAACCCATTAGTAGGTACCATCTCAAATGCAAATATCAAGAATAATGTGGACCTGATAAATAAACTAAATAGTGTAGAGATTAATAGTGAATCCAGGCTTGTAAGTTTTGATGTTGTATCACTATTCACAAAGGTGCCAATAGATGATCTGATGGCGTTTTTATCTGAATTGTTAGAGAACACACAGCTGGATATCCCATTTTCTAAAAGTACTTTAATTGAACTGATTAAATTATGTGTAAAAGATTGTAAATTTGAATTTAATGGTAAATTTTACTCACAAAATTTTGGTATGGCAATGGGAAACCCTCTATCCCCAGTGTTAAGTAACTTATATATGGAATTTTTTGAAAAGAAGATATTAAACAACATAATCCCACGTAATGTAACATGGTTTAGGTATGTTGACGACATAATTTGTGTATGGCCAGGGAACCAAGATGTAAAAAACTTTTTTGCCAAGTTAAATCAATTAGTACCATCAATTAAATTCACGATGGAAATGGAAAATGATGGGTGCTTACCGTTTTTGGATGTCCTCATACGAAGAAATAGTAGTGGGTTTAAATATAGTGTGTATAGAAAACCCACTAATATTTCTTCCTATGTGCATTTCTATTCTGGACAAAGCAATAAGGTTAAAAAGTCAGTGTTTTCATCTATGTTTTTAAGAGCATTACGGGTATGTAGCCCTGAATATATTGATGATGAAATAGATAAGATTAGGAATGCAGGCAAAAAATTGAAATATCCTGATAGTGTATTAAACAGTGCATTTGAAGCGGCAAAAAAGACTATGTATCAAAACCAGAAAGAACCTTACAACACAAAAAATTTGCTTGTTTTGCCTTATAATAATAATATGAAAGATATCCCTCATCTTCTTAAGAATTTTGGTGTTAATGTCGCATTTAAGAACAATACAACAATGAAAAATGTACTTATCAAGAACTCCCCAGACAATACTAAAGGGTGTGTATATAAAATTCCGTGTAAGTCTTGTGACAACTTTTATATTGGCCAAACCGGGAAAGCACTGGAAAAAAGAATTGAACAACATAAGAAATGTGTGAGGTATGCACAAGGGAACAGTGGT
>JANJGK010009111.1:7500-23281 GCA_039081455.1 Macrobrachium rosenbergii
ATGCAGATAACTACCAATCATTCCTGAATAATAAAAAAAATTAAAGAAAAGTATATCGTTACATGAAAGTTAGCTGTACAGAATTTTTCTGCAGATTGTCCAAAATTATCTGTATTATTCCTGAATGCTAAAGAAATGTGCTCTAGAGAATTTTTACACGTTTTCCAAAATGGTGCATATGATCAATCATTCCAAAATAAAAAAAAAATTACGAAAAATATCAGTACATAGAAATACCAACAAGCAAAAAGGTAACTATTACTTAACCATGCAAATTGCCCAAAATTATTCCTAAATCATAAAAAATAAAAGAAAATCAGTGCATAGAAGTCCTAACAAGCAAAGCTTTTCACAATTGGTAAATATTACTTGACCATTAATTCGTCAGAACGAATCCCATTATAATGGGTGATGGAATTTTCCAAACAAATGACAAATTCAATCAGACGAGTAAACATATTGCCAGTGAGTCCGCCAGCCATATTCATCCATACTTAATTTTAACACAAACGCAGTTAATTGAAACAACGAAGTTCGTTATGTAAACAATAGGCAGGTGCTTTATTTTTCAATTCGTATGTGGATCGAATTGAAAAAATTACTGTCTGTGTCTAGTTATCTATCTAATATATATATATATATATATATATATATATATATATATATATATATATATATATATATATGTATATATACATACACACACGCACACACACACACACACACATATATATATATATATATATATATATATATATATATATATATATATATATATATATATATATATATATATATATATATATATATATATATATACATATATATATGTATATGTGTATACATATATGTATATATACATACATATATATATATATATATATAAATATATACATATACTGTATATATATACAGTATATATATATTTTTTTCACAACTCTAGCATTGGGAGGTGAGAGTTTCAGCTGTAGTTGCAAAACTTCTCTTCCTAATTGTATAATAATGGTTTTATTCACTCATTTCTCAAATTTTTACAATTAAACATGATAACATTCTCAGAATTCTAGGGGCATGCATTTTATCAAGGTGCTATCTAAAACAGAGAATGTGTTAAATAATAAAATAAAATACCTAATGAAATTACGGAATGAATATGTCTCTCGAGTTCAGTTTAACCTCTTAAAAAAAAAAAGATAAATGAAACGTTTCTGACAAGTCATATTATTCTTTTATAACTTACACTCAAATGGCATTAATAAATTATGTACGAGGTGTCAGTTGCGGCCATTTAGTATTGCGAGAAAAACTCAGAATATCATCTCCAATAATATCAATGACGACAGGTGTTCTGACAGGTGTTTATAGTTAATGCAGAGGTTATTTGTTATTTGCATTTTATACGACAGCAGTCCTGATCTCCCGTGACGTTTTGGCAGAAAGCTTCGTGCAAATGTGAGCAGGTGTCCTTTTGATACCTGACATTAAGTTCTAAGTAGTGAGGCCTTCGTTCGAATGAAAAATCGCTGACTGTTCAGGGGATAATAATATATAGGGAAGGTATATGGGCTTTTGAAAGTCATATATATATATATATATATATATATATATATATATATATATATATATATATATATATATATATCTATAATATAAATTTTATATATATACATATATATGTATACATATATACATACCTATATATAAATAAATAAATATATATATATATATATATATATATATATATATATATATATATATATATATATATATATATATATATATATATGTATAATTTCAAGACCACTGCCTTTCATAAGACAGGATCTGCCCGAAGCAGCCGTGAAATTTCGAACAAAAGCAAAGGATTTATTTTTTTGCTGGTAGATTGGACGATTCCAATTTTGATGATTTTACAGCATTTCACATTCTGGAACATTATTTTGATGTGCCTCGACAGTTACCTGTTGTGAATTCTCAGTGGGAAGCCAGTGAAAATTTGAAGGACGTCAAAAAAATTTGGCTTTGTAGTTCAGTATTTTTTATTGCTCTCTCTCTCTCTCTCTCTCTCTCTCTCTCTCTCTCTCTCTCTCTCTCTCTCTCTCTCTCTCTCTCTCTCTCTCTCTCTCTCTCTCTCTCTCTCAGAGGTGTTAGCATGTGCAATTTTATACGAAATATTTTTGTACAAGCATTTGATATATTATCTATGGCAATGCTTCAGAAATAAGTAAATATTCACATACGAAATTTTTCATATTAGGGAATCATTGTGTAATGATATAAAAAAGTCAGAATTTAAGAAAAGCTGATAATGCTGAGCAAACAAAAAACAGAGGAATAAATAAAAAATAACTTCAAAAAATCTTTTATCCCTAACCTCCTGTTTTTGCAAATCACAAAATTCTTAGCCTTAGAGGAAAGAAATTGTATTTTTCCCAAAAAAACATTTTTTTTTTTCAATATTTCATGCAAATCTTTGCCCCTCAATTTTTTTTTTTATTTTACTCCTAAGAGGATTAAATCTTCCTCTCCTTTGTTTTTCGATTTATTCCCTGGATCCCCGTTTTCCACATTTTAGATTTGTATATTTTATCAAAAGTTAGGTTTTCTTTTATTTTTATTTTCTGCAAAAGCTTTTGGTAGATACCAATGATTCTGTGTACCATAAGGCTCTCCAGATGGGAGCTGGGATCAATATTTTCTGCATAAAAGTTTACTACATAATTTTCAATTCCCTGAGAGAAAGAAGGGATTTAAAAATCCCATCAAACCCCGTAGGGGGCAGTGCCGTCTGCGTACCTCATGCGGTGCACTGTAGGTATAACTTGAGGTTCTTTGCAGCGTCCCTTTGGCCCCCAGTTGCAACCCCATTCATTCTGTTGACTGTACCTCCGTTCATATTCTCTTTCTTGCATCTTGTTTTCGACCCTCAAAGGCAATTCTTTCAACATCCTTTTCAGCGCTGAATGACCTCATTGGTCCCAGCACTTGGCCTTTGGCCTAAATATCATATTCCAATTTCATAGTACCCTCTAAATATTATAATGAAAAAAGATATAGACTTTCATTAATTATAACTTTCAGTGTTGATTCGTACTAAGATCATCCAAAAAGTACATCGTCGTTGTAACAATGAGCAGACGGAAGGAAATTCTCTCTTTATCGCGTTTGTTCATTTTATGCTTATTTACTCATACGTCAGTTATTCATCAAGAAATTACCAGTATTACAAATAAATTTAAGAAACTTACGTAGTGTGAACTGATTGTCACACGTTTACACTTGGTTTGAAGTTTCCATGAAAGCTATGCAGAGAACACACTTAGTGCTTCAAGTTACGATTTCTTATGTTTTTGAAGACCTTAATAAGTCGAGGAATCAATGGCGCATATATGTTTGTATTCATTTGAATTTTTTGTCTGTAGAATTATTTTTCTATGTACAGTTGAATTGCTTGTTTTTATTGGGTTTCTAGCTTTTTGAATATGGCCAAGGTAGTTCAGTAGGAGATAAGATTACCTCAATGTAGAAAAGAATAAATAAATAAATTGAAATAAGGGAACTATCCCTATTCACAATATAGTTCAAATTATTATAATGGGCGAACGTGAGTTTTGTTATTTATAATAATAATAATAATAATAATAATAATAATAATAATAAATAATTCATTAATTTGTAATTCTTAAAGGAAATTGAAAACATCCTTCATAAATGCATAATTTTCTGAATGACTTTTCTGGGTTGTACTCTCTCTCTCTGTCTCTCTCTGTCTCTGTCTCTGTCTCTCTCTGTCTCTCTCTCTCTCTCTCTCTCTCTCTCTCTCTCTCTCTCTCTCTCTCTCTCTCTCTCTCTCTGCCATGTGAAAAGTCGCATTTTATTAATATCGCTGAAGGGAAATAATGAAAAACCTCCTTCATAAATGCATAATTTTATGAGTTACTCTTCTAAGGTTACTCTCTCTCTCTCTCTCTCTCTCTCTCTCTCTCTCTCTCTCTCTCTCTCTCTCTCACACCACGAGAAAAGTCGATATAAAAAGCAACGTTCATAATGAAAACGTTACGAGTTAATTATCATGAGTGTGTCGTACCATCTGGGGGAAGGGGGGGGGGGGGGAATCAATACAACCCCTCCTTTCCACTCCCCCCTTCCCCCCTCCTGCACCATTTGCTGGACAACACGGTTACGCCTCTGCACAGACAAACTGGAGCTAATTAGATTAGCCTACACAACAATGAGCATAGAATAATTGATTAGGCACTTCATTGGCCATACAATAATTCACTTGCGTTTTTATCTATTTATTTATTAATTTGTTTTTTTATTCTTTTTGTTTTTGAATAAGCGATCTCCTCTTTCTGATGAAGGCTATATTCTTTGGAAGCTTGAATTTCAAGTCAGTGGCCCCTGCGGGCTTGTTTCATGAATAGGGTTCATCTTCTGAATAATAATAATAATAATAATAATAATAATAATAATAATAATAATAATAATAATAATAATCCGTTAATTTGGGTGTCCTTTGGGGAGGGGGGGTTGTTGGTCATGGGCTAATTTGAAACCTTTCGAATATCGTATTTAAATCAAAAGTTTTTCTTTATCTTTGAATTGCTGTATAATAGAAATTAACCTCAGAAATATAAAGAATTAGATTTCTTATCCAAAGATTTTTGTAACGGTTAATGCTGTATTAAAGAAACTTAACCTCAGGAAATACAGGAAATAACATCTGACAGTACAAATAATGAGGTTTGATTATTCAAACACAATGTTTGAAATTTATTTCCTGTAATCCTGTAGGGCATGCGCGACACAATTGTTTTTCATCTGCGTACAATTATAGGTACAATTATGGTACAGTTAATGAGGATTCATTATTTAAAACCACTATTTGATTTTTTTTTTCCTGTAGTCTTGTAACACCTGTTCTACATAGTTTTGTCAGAAGCTCCAACATTTGCAATTAATCCAATTGTAAAGTTTTTGAAAAATTGTAACTTAACTGACAAAATATATATATAAAAAAATAAATGTAAGTAAAAACAAATCCCTCGGACCAGCCCTGTGAGAGCTGATAATCAGCTTAGATGTCTGATAAAACTACTGTTTTTTAATAATAATAATAATAATAATAATAATAATAATAATAATAATAATAATAGTAGTAGTAGTAGTAGTAGTAGTAGTAGTAGTAGTAGTAGTAGTAGTAGTAGTAGTAATAATTATCAACATAATTACTTTTTTCTGTGTACATATAACTTTTGACCTGAAACCCTTCGATCATAGACACTTGAGCAAATATAGGTAAATGGGTTAAGCGATAAGAGTGTTTATCGAAGTATTTACCCTCAAGCCTACTTAGGAGAAAGGAAAACAAAGTAATAGCTGCCTTTTATATGATTTATATCATCTTGATTAGACTAGCGCTAATATGCGTGTTGTTGTTACGCGAGAAATGCTTATTTTGATATTGTCACATCGTTTGTTTTCTGTATTGGTTAATGCGCACTTATCTTTCATTAGCTTGTATAAGATATTAGGAGGTAACTATAAGGATGACGTCAGGATGAGAGAATAGGTGAGTTTGGGATGAATCAGGCGAATAAATAATTTTAACGAAAATTTGGCAATGAATTCGACAGATAAACAGAATTCTGAATACTAGAAATATATCCAAAACTTGGAATTCAACCATCATGGCAGTTATGACCCTAAATAACACAAATTTAGCTTAAACTTAGCCACAAATAAATAGATTTACCTATAATTTGGCATTGAATCAGATAGATAAATAGATTTCTGAGCACCAGAAATGTATCCCGGAACTTGGGATTCAATCAGCCTGGCAGTTATAACCATAAATAACACGAATTTAGAGAAAATTTAGCCACAAATAAATAGATTTACCTAAAATCTGTCATTGAATCAGATAGATAAATAGATTTCTAAGCACCAGAAATGTAAATCAGAGCTTGGGATTCAATCAGCTTAGGATTTGCAACCCTAAATAACACGAAATTAGGGAATATTTAGCTACAAATAATAGAGTTACCTATAATTTGCCACTGAATCAAATAAACAGATTCCTAAGCACCAGAAATTTATCCCAGAACTTTGGATTCAATCAGCCTGGGATTTGTAACTCTACATAACACGAATTTAGACAAAATTTAGCCACAAATAATAGAGTTACCTATAATTTGGCACTGAATCAAACAAATAGATTCCTAAGCACCAGAACTGCATCGCAGAACGTTGGATTCAATCAGCCTTAGATTTGTAACTCTACGCATATAACAAGAATTTCGACAAGTTTACCAACACTGAGCTTTAGCTAATATTTCATGAAGGCTAATACCTTCTGCTTTCCCCCCTTCCCTTTCTCGCGCTGAATCTTTGATGACGGAAATGTTTGTGGGGACGGAGAATGTGGGGGAATACGAAGGTAGACTCTCACTAATGTCATTCATTTTTGAGGTAATGGTGTGGTAACTGTTCTGCCGCTTATGTTGTGACCGTGGTCACTGGTTCAGTCTGACAGAATCTGCGTGAAAGAACGGCTGTGGCACCAAGTTGTTTTTTATATTATTTGAGATATTCGACAGTCGTAGATGGGTGATTGTCAGTAATTTTTAAAAAGATGATCTACTTTTCTTGCGATGTCATAAGTGTACTCTTGGTCCACACACACACGTATATATGTATATATATATATATATATATATATATATATATATATATATATATACATACATACATACATACATACATACATATACAATCATGAAGCTACAAATGTCGCTTAATATCAAATTCACGCTACCTCGGGAATATCCCCGATGGGAAATTATCGCTGAAGGTAGCGTAAATTTGATATTAAGCGACATTTGTAGCTTCATGATTGTTTATAAATCACGGTGTGATCAAATATTTCATGTATATATATATATATATATATATATATATATATATATATATATATATATATATATATATATATATAGATATATATATATATATATATATATATATATATATATATATATATATATATATATATATATATATATATATATATATATATATATATATATAGTTATTCCCAATAGTAGTCAGACCGAAATCAATTACTTACATCGTAAAGCATATATTTACATTGTGCAAAACAATGCCATAACATGAAACTCAATTCAAACTGCAACATAAAGCGAAGTGTACATACTTTCTATTTTAGAGGATAACATAAAGTTATAGGTATTTTTTTCACTTCCCAAAGTTGAGGATTTTTTTTCCTTTTTTTTTTTTTGTCGAAACTGAAATATTTTTGCTGGTGTGCCGTTGGAGAAATGGAATTTGACAAAGGCACCGGGGAATAAACCTTTTCACGCTATTTTTTTTTTTTTTTTTTTTTTTTAGAAATTGATCTCTGCTGCGTTATTTCAGGCTTTTTGCGAGTGATACCGACATACTTCGTGGCTTTTGTTTATAAAGTGGTGTTATTTTATGCGATGTTGTTGTCTTTTATTTATTAATTAATTCTGCGTGTATTATGCGTTGTTGTGGTCTTTTATTTATTAGTTAATTCTGCGTATTTTATGCGTTGTTGTGGTCTTTTGTTTATTAGTGAATTCTGCGTGTATTATGCGTTGTTGTGGTCTTTTATTTATTAGTTAAATCTGCGTATATTATGCGTTTTGTGGTCTTTTATTTATTAATTAGTTTGCGTATTGTATGCGTTGTTGTGGTCTTTTATTTATTAGGTAATTCGGCATATTTTATGCGTTGTTGTGATCTTTCATTTATTAATTAATTCTGCGCATATTATGCTTTGTTGTGGTCTTTTATTTATTAGTTAAATCTGCGTATTTTATGCGTTGTTGTGGTCTTTTATTTATTAGTTAATTCTGCGTATTTTATGCGTTGTTGTGGTCTTTTGTTTATTAGTTAATTCTGCGTATTTTATACGTTGTTGTGGTCTTTTATTTATTAGTAAATTCTGCGTATTTTATGCGTTGTTGTGGTCTTTTGTTTATTAGTAAATTCTGCGTATTTTATGCGTTGTTGTTGTCTTTTGTTTATTAGTTAATTCTGCGTATATTATGCGTCGTTGTGGTCTTTTATCCACTAGTTAATTCTGCGTATTTTATGCGTTGTTGTCTTTTATTTATTAGTTAATTCTGTATACTGTATACTATGCGTTGCTGTGGTCTTTTATTTATTAGTTTATTCTGTGTATACTATGCGTTGTTGTGGTCTTTTATTTATTAATTAATTCTGCGTATTTTATGCGTTGTTGTGGTGCTTTATTTATTAGTTACTTCGGCGTTTAAGTCGGTTTAAGTCTTGTACATTTCATTAGGAGTACACTCTCAATTAACACTGTTATAAAAAAAATTATGTAAATATTGAAATATTTCCATTTTTCAGTGGGCATGATTTAATTTGGGAAATATTTTAGAATATATTCAAATATTTCCCTTTTTCCTTAGTTCTGATTTAATTTAGGAAATGTTTTTCGAATAACAGAGAATTCAGACTAATATTATGTACGTAATAGATGTCGTGGTTAGAGAGCATTTTTCTTTTTCATTACGTCAATTACGCAGTAATATAGACAGTTATTACCAGTAGTAGTAATAGTAACAGAAGTAGTAGTAATAGTAGCAGTAGTAGTAGTAATAGAAGCTTGCGTTTCTAGTAAGAATTAAATTGGGAAAAAAAATTTTATCCACAGATACAAAGTTAATATGACCACTAGTTAGAATTCAATCTGTACCTCATATTTTATTTTATTTTCAATAATTTCATGTCCTCCAACGGAGTATAAAGGCCATATTTCTCTGTCTCAGAATTTAAGCGGTTTACTTTAAGTAATGAGCAAAGTTAAGAAAGTCCAACATTAACCCCTTTTCCTTGCTTAGCAAATACACTCTAGGTAATCCTGATACCTCGTGAAGGGAATTATTCCTTTGAACTGTCATTAAATCGTATTGACAGGAATGGAAGTGATAACACGCTGCTTAAGGTATTGTACTGTATATACATAGCTACTACTCTGCTAGCATACGCACTGGCTTCTTAGATAAATCCTTATCAAAAGGTATTTGGTTAATCCTTAATCCCAATTCCTAATCCTAATATATTGTAACAGCTCTCTCAGGTGATCAATGCTGGATTAATCACCTCTGAACGTAACGCGTCAAATTGATCAAGATTTCACTACGTCCATATTAATTATCTAATATTTTTATATTAAAATACAAAACTTAATTAACGCTGATGTTCATTCAGTCTACGATTTAAGGCTAAGAGTTTGTGATATAATTATGCAGTGGCGACAAAACATTTAATTGGCTCCTCACGGTCTTGTGGAAGTAGCATAAAGCGTTTCGCTCTGTTACATTTAATAGAATTGTCGTTCTCTTCACATAATCTGTACTCCGTAGTGGGGTAGTGCCGTCAGTGCACCTCATATGGTGCACTGTAGGCATTACTTAAGGTTCTTTGCAGCGTGTCTTCGGCCCCTAGCTGCAACCCCTTTCGTTCCTTTTACTGCACCTCTTTTCATATTGTCTTTCATCCATCTTACTCTCCACCCTCTCCTAACAATTGATGCATAGGGCAACTGCGAGGTTTTCCTCCTGTTACACCTTTCAAACCTTTTACTGTCAATTTCCATTTCAGGGATGAATGACCTTATAGGTCCCAGCGCTTGGCCTTTGGCCTAAATTCTGTATTCAATTCGATATAATCTGTACCATTTTTCCCGACAAGGTACTGGTGTAGAAATTTTAAGATTTTTTAATGAATCTGTTGGAGTATTTTAGGAGATAATATCCGAGAACATTATGGCAGGAGATAATAGCTAGAATATTTTAGCAGGAGATTATAGCCCCGGATATTTTACCAGAAGATAATAGTCCAGAATATTTTAGCAGGAGATAATAGCCTCGAATATTTTAGCAGGAAATAATAGATTATAATATTTTACCGGGGGATAATAGCCCAGACTATTTCATCATGAGGTAACAGCCAAGAATATTTTAACAGGAGATAATAGCCTTGAATGTTATAGCGGGAGGTAATAGCTAAAATTTACAGGAAGGCTTTGGGTGGTATTTTATTTGTTATGGAACTAAACTTATTTATATCTGAATTATATTTAAAGTTTTATATTTTCTTATGACAGTCAATACTTTCTTAAGAAAGCAATCTGAACCTCAGTGGCTATCAGACTGTTTATAAATACCAGTAGTCTTAAAATTACATAATATGTGTTTGTTTGAAGTAAGTCTTTGATGTATATATATATATATATATATATATATATATATATATATATATATATATATATATATATATTTATATATATATATATATATATATATATATATATATATATATATATATATATATATATATATACACTTTACAAATATGTCAGTGCATAAAGAAGTTTATCAGTGTTTCGTTAAGTATGATGTAAAGTTGTTCGTACCTTTATGCCTACGACAAATTATATCATTTATAAGTTAGACTTATTCTGTGCACGGTAAATTAATTCTCGAATTAAATGTGATAAACCATTTTTTAATCTGAGGAAAAATTAATAAACAGACAAATATTTAATGTCAATAATAGCCATTTCAATAAGAAATAAAAGCATGGAAAACCATTTTTTAACCTGGAAACATGACGGAATTGTCTCCGTAGCTGCAGTTGTGATTAAATTAATGAATAGATATTAATAAACAAACAAATATTTAATGCTAGAAGAGTCAGTGCAATAGGAAATAAAACAACAACGAAACAACACCACGAAAAAGGTTTTATCCAAAAGCAGACGGATTCGCTCGTGCTTGCTGTCGTTCTCCGAGGCACAACGCCAGCTGGCGGAATTGTGCTTGGGAAGGGGGGTCTCCTCTCCCCCTCCCCTACCCCCTACCCCCACCCCTCTCTCCCTCTGTCCTTTCCAAAACAAACACGCAGGCACTTTGTCTGTACAGATTTGTTGACAAACAAACAAGATCCGCGACGCTAATTACCGCAGTTTGCGTTGTTGCATTTATCTGTAGAACGCATATTTTTATGACTGATGTCTTTTGTTAAATTTTTTTTATGGATGTTGTTTAAAATTACTAGAGCGTTGATGTGGTAGTCTTATGAATTATGAATGTCTAAGTCACGTGACATTTTATTAAATTTATTGTTTCTTTAAATTCGCTTTTTTTCTGAATGTTGTTTAAAATGACTGGAGTTTAGATGTGATACTTTTATGAATTATAAATGTGTAGGTCACGCAACATTTACCTAAACTGTAGCAATAGTCGCTGTAACATTCGTTATCTTTTTTATGAATGTTTTAAATTACCAGAGTGTTGATGTGGTACTTTTATGAACTATAAATGTGTAGGTCACGTGACATTTGCCTAAATTATTATAACAGTTTCTTTAACATGAATGTCAATGCTGTATCTGTTATTATATATGAATATGTACATCTCGTGACGTTAATGATTTTTTACGTAAATTTTCGTAATATCTCTTTCTCAGTTTGTTGTAATTATTCGTTATATTTTGACATCCCAACAAACAAATAAAGTTGGTATTTACGCCCTAGAGGCAGAATTCTTGAGATGGCGCTAATATTAGATTCCACGGAGATTTTTGGTTAAAAGTGGACAGATGTCTCCAATTCTTTATTTCTTACCATCTCTTTCTTTTTAGGATGAATTTGCTTGATTGTGTGATAGTTCTTCTTACGTAGACGTTTTATTATGTGCTCAGATTCCTTAGTGAACAGAGAGAGAGAGAGAGAGAGAGAGAGAGAGAAGTGCGTTATTGGTTCACCAAAATTATGTACATATGTATATATATATATGTGTGTATATATGTGTAATATATGTATGTATGTATGTATGTATGTATGTATGTATGTATGTATGTATGTATGTATGTATGTATCTATATAGTTCGTAGGAACGGAAGCTGACAAGATATCATTTATCTTAGAAAACAAAGTGTTTTTTGTTACACCTTCGTCATACGAATTTCACAATTTCATAAGAGACCTGGAAGTCCCTGTATTAATTTCCATTTATTTAAAAAAAAGTATGCGATAAATTTTATGTCAAAATACATACTTTCAGCAGACTATAATAATAATGCTTTATGTCATAATAAAAATTATTTTATCAGCAACGGAATGTAAACAAGTAAAAAAATGCGCCGCAGTCGAGTTTTCTTTACATCGTATAATCAAGGCCACCGAGAACAGCCTATCTTCCGGTGGTCTCGGTGTAATGCTGTATGAGCCGCGGCCCATGAAGCTTTAACCACGACCCGGTGGTGGCCTATCCTAAAGAGCTGCCAGAAGTACGATTATGGCTAACTTTAACCTTAAATAAAGTAAAAACTACTGAGGCCAGAGAGCTGCAATTTGGCATGTTTGATGACTGGAGGATGGATGACCGACATAACGATTTGCAACCCTCTAGCCTCAGTAGTTTTTAAGATCTGAGGGCGGACAGAAAAGTACAGACAGAAAAAAGTGCGGACGGAGAGACAAAGCCGGCACAATAATTTTCTTTTACAGAAAATTAAAATGGAATTGACTTTTTAAACTGCAAAAAAAAAAAAAAAAATAGATTAATGCATTACCAGTAACTCAATATTTTAATGGATATGAATCATCATTTGATAAATGTTTCTGATATTTTAACAGCGTTCTAGTATATACATTTTACTGTATAATTAACCTTCATATTAACAAATGTGATTACCATAATTACCAATATCACGCATTCAGGATCAGTAATCAAAGCTAAATTAGAGTGCTAATGTTTTTATGATAAACCGTTATGAAAATATTAAAACTTTTTTTTTTCAATGTGCTTAAAAAGGATTTTGATGTGATGCTTTTATCAGTTGTATAAATAACAAGGTACTTGTTAATGTGACGTAGTTTTGTATAATAATAATTTCATGGCGGAGATTACCTTCTGAATACACAGACTCTGTAAGTAAAATTCTGTATTGCGACAAATATACGTTAGCATGTAAAAATAACCTAAAATGTAATTGTAAAACCTACCTAAATTAGTCTAGCATATAAAAATCATGGGGAAAGTAATTTGCCCACCAAAATTAGTCTAAATCATATAAAAATCATTGGAAAGTAATTTGACTACCAAAATTAGTCTAAATCATATAATTTATTATTATTATTATTATTATTATTATTATTATTATTATTATTATTATTATTATTATTATTATTATTATTATTATTATTTAGAAGATAAACCTCTGTTCGTATGGAACAAGCCTACAGGGGCCATTGGCTTGAAATTCAAACTTCCGAAGAATAGGGTTTTCATTTGAAAGAAGCTACAGAAGATCACAGGGAATACAGAAGGAAGAGATCAGTTATTAGAAATAAAGAAACAAATATGTTCAAAGAGTCAAATCGTAATTCATTTAGTGCCGCAGTGAGAGAGTGCTCGATTAGCACAGGCAGATCCGACTTAGCATTTAAAGGGCTTGTAGCATTCGTCTCTCTCTCTCTCTCTCTCTCTCTCTCTCTCTCTCTCTCTCTCTCTCTCTCTCTCTCTCTCTCTCTCTCTCTCTTCTTTGTTCCCATTTTGTATTTGTCGCAAGGAGAAATGATCTTTAAACTGTGACAACATCCAATCAGGAAATGAATTTTTTTTATTGGAAAAATTTAATAATTGATATTATACTTTTTATATTTTATGACAGATCTCTGGAACACAATAAACATACAGTGAAGTCATTGGGCTTTCAGCCTCGAGGGTGATTACACATTTTCCTCTTCGAATAGAAATTATTCTTTCCATTTGAGATTGAAAACGTCGTCCTATGCTTTCGAAAATATTTAATATTGATGCAGGTACTAGTTTTCATCGCTAGAGTCTGATGACATGCTAAGTTACTATGTGAAAATGCAATTAGATTTTTATTTTTATTATTTAATATTTTTGCATTTCATATTATTGTATTCTTTTTCTATTTAAAGTAAATTTCGTCGTGGTCGTAGTATACAACTGAGATTGTTTACAAAAAACTGTTGTTAATTGCAAGGTCCGTTCATTGCAGAAATCTAAATTTGGTTCTGATTCGCTTTTTTTTTGTTGAAAGATTAATTTTTTCTTGGTCATAATGTACTAAAATGATTTTATTAAAAAAAAACTGTTGGTTATTGCAGAGTCCGTTAAATTTAAAAGAAAAAATCTTTAGACGGCGGATTAAATTAGCCAATATACAAGCGTTCATAGAAAGTCGTAACAAAACAAAGTTGTTTTTCTGTTATCTGTTGGTTAGAGCAAAGTCCTGTAATTGTAAAAGAAAACATCTTTTGACTACGGATTAAATTGACCACTAAACAAACGTTCGTAGAAAATCGTAACAAAACAAAGTTGTTTTTCTATTTTCGGTTGGTTAGAGCAAAGTCCTTTAATTGTAAAAGAAAAAAATCTTTAGATTACGGATTAAATTGGCCGATACACAAACATTTATAGAAAGCTGTAACAAAACAAAGTTATGTTTTTAATTGAGAGATAAAATTGTCAGAACGTAGCCGCTTCTTCGCCTAACCAGTTTAATTTCCGGCAACCGCGCGTGAGTGCGCTCTTTTTCATTGTGCGCCGAAGTAAACCACAGCATATGAAATTGTGCAACACAGCAGTATTCTACAGTTTTGTCTTCAACTGGTGCGTTGACAAACAGATCTTATAAATCAGCAAATATTAAAACTCTTGATTATAATGTTGTCCCTCTCGGGAATATTCGAGACTTTTGAAACATATATAAAACCAGATTTTAATCATTATAAAACCAGAATTTAATCATTAACACTTTCCAGTTTTGTCTTCGACTGGTACGTTGACAAACAGATCTCATAAATCAGCAAATATTAAAACTCTTGAATATAATGTTTTCCCTCTCGGGAATATTCAAGGCTTTTGAAACATATAAAACCAGATTTTAATCATTATAAAACCAGATTTTAATCATTAACACTTTCCATTTTTGTCTTCGACTGGTACGTTGACAAACAGATCTTGGAAGTCAGCAGTTCCTATTATAATGTTTTCCCTCTCGGAAATATTCAAGACTTTTGAAACATGTAAAACTAGATTTTAATCATTAACACTCACCAGTTTTGTCTTCGACTGGTGCGTTGACAAACAGAGCCTATATATTAGCAAATATTAAGACTCTTGATGATAATGTTTTCCCTACCGGGAATATTCAAGACGCCTAAAACGTTTTAAACATTTATAAATAGACTTTGATATTTTTCCCCAGAATATGTTTGCTGACTGTACATCATCGCTTCCAGCGTTTGGGCGGATAAACACATCCTTTCTGTCAGCAAATATTAAAACTCCTGATTGCAGGAGTCTGCAACGTTTGAAGCGTTGAAAACCAAATTTTATTAATTTTCCCCCTGAATGTTTTAATATACAATCTGTACCATTGCTTCAAACAACGTGTACTGTATATATATGTATATATATATGTATGTATATATATATATATATATATATATATATATATATATATATATATTATATATATATATAAATATATATATATATATATATATATATATATATATATATATATATATATATATATATATATATATATATATATATATATATATATGTATATATATATATATATATATATATATATATATATATATATATATATATATATATATATATATATATATATATATATATATATTATATAT
>JANJGK010009112.1:0-23279 GCA_039081455.1 Macrobrachium rosenbergii
CAGTTACCGGCCTTTTGGGAAGCTTGTAATAAATGGAAACAAAGCGAATTTTAATATAAAAATAATGGAGAGAGAGAGAGAGAGAGAGAGAGAGAGAAAGAGAGAGAGAGAGAGAGAGAGAGAGAGATGGGGGTGTTAAAAATTTGACAAAGAATCTTTCAACAGTTTCGGAGGAGAAGAAGAAGAAGAAATAGGAGGAGGCGCGGACGAGGAAGAGAAGAGAAGTGCCCCCGCGGGACGGCCCACCGCCGGGAGAGTGATTGTGTGGAGACAAGGCGGCACGGAGGACAGGAAAATGGGATTGTTACCTTCTTTAGGGCTGCCATAGGGGTCAAAGTCTCATACATTAGGCACCGGTAGGGCTATCCCAACCTACCCTATTATCCTTTACAATCCCCCTCCACCTCCCCTTCCTCCTCCCCGAACCCACACCATTCTTCCAAATCCTTTTGCTCAACTCCAACTCTGTGGGATTACATAAAGAAAAGTAGACACAATCGTGTGAATGTGATTGATTATCAAATTTGAGTATGAGGTGTTTCTCTCTCTCTCTCTCTCTCTCTCTCTCCCTCTCTCTCTCTCTCTCTCTCCATCCACAAGGCGTGAGGGAGAGAGACCCATGAAATGGCTTATAAATCCCCAAGTACTTAAACCTTTTTTTTTCTCTCTTCTTGCAGGAGTAATGCTAAGAAACCTAATATGAATTGTTTTGGGAAGGGGAGAAGGAGAGGGGTGGGTAGGGGGGGAGGGGAGGGAGTAGGTTCCTTCCCCCACCACCGTCGGCAGATAGCCTAAACGTGTGCCCTTGCTAATAGGAAAATAAATTGGATTTTGATTGTATGTATATGAAGGTTGTAAGTTAGATATTAAGGCCGGTTCTAAAAGTGATAAGCGGATGAATTATAGCAAATTCTTCCCTTTGTGAGAGGAGGAGGAGGAGGAGGAGATAGGAGGGAGATGCAGATGTATCATTTGAGAGAGAGAGAGAGAGAGAGAGAGAGAGAGAGAGAGAGAGAGAGAGAGAGAGAGAGAGAGAGAGAGAGAGATTCAGCTATGCTTTATAAAGCAGCTCATGTAGACAGGCTGTAAGTCAGCTGACCAAACAAGTTAGTCAGATACTCTGTTACGTACTCGCAACGTCGTCGGCGCAAACACGCACACAAAAACGCACGCACGAACCCAAGCACGGTGCCGTGCGCCTCGATATTTCAAAGAGGGTAATGCAAGGCGCGCACGTACTTTCCTTCCCTCCTACAATGTCTGGCCCGTATGTCCCCATATATATCAAGCTCCTATCCACACGTAAACACGAAAGCATTATCCACCGGA
This sequence comes from Macrobrachium rosenbergii, assembly GCA_039081455.1. NCBI lineage: Eukaryota > Metazoa > Arthropoda > Malacostraca > Decapoda > Palaemonidae > Macrobrachium > Macrobrachium rosenbergii. Next base: position 1,330 of record JANJGK010009112.1, read on the forward strand.
CGAAAAACAAAGTTTATACCCGGCTCCCCGCTTCCCCACCCCCGGGGTCAGCTCCGTTGAGGATCCACCCGACCCCCCGTGGCGAGGCACCGCAAGTCTTCACACCTTCCTCTCGGCAGGTGACCGGCCGCTGAGTGCCGCTCCTCATCGTTCCTTTTCACTGCGCTTCGTACGGAACGCGTACAAGAGGTGATAAATCTCTCCCCTTAAAGAATGGTACAATGAGGGAGAATTAAAAAGACACGGCTGGAATTACTGTGTAACGACATTTCAATAAGACTGGTACGAAACAGGTACATTAGAACGGGCAGTTCTGCGGCCGTTTATCGCGCGGGACGATGAGTGGTAAAATTGCGCCGAGCGTCGGTGAGGCAGATAATAAATTGCAAAAGAATTACCCGAAATAAAGTGAAGAAAATAAACAATCTTGCTTGACTTACTATCGCCTCAACATCCAAAGGGTTTGGGTGTAAAGAGTTGGAGCTTATTTGCCATTTAGAAAAGGACTTGACGCTGATAAGAGATCTGGAGATAGTCGACGTGCCAAATTGACAGTAGTCTTAAGTCACTGCTGTCTGTCAAAACTCGTTTAGTTTTCGCCTCTCAGAAAACACCGGTTTTATTTTACTTTATTTTTTTTTTTTTTTTGGTGGGTGTTTGAAAGCCAAGAATGCGGCGATTATATTTGTGCATAGAGGGTTAGCATTTCATAGTTTTAACTAATAAAAATGTAGAAAGACTACATTTTTATAATAATAATAATAATAATAATAATAATAATAATAATAATAATAATAATAATAATAATAATGATTCCTTTATTTCAGCTCAGGACCATATATAGGAATATACAAAGTAGAGACAATACAATAGACAATTTAGATACACGAGAAAGATGGATAAAGTAAAAGAAAAGTGAGAATCAGCAGCTCATGCCACTAAATTAGGAGAAAATTACTACAGACGGTTATATCACATCACGCCACATATTGCAAGTTTGTTCGTGTGATTTTGTTGTTAATTATTACTATCTTATGTATATATGCCTGGTATTGGCATATCTTGGGTGACAGCAGATTCATGATAAGGATTTTTGGAATGTTTTGACTTGCTCTGTTTAATGATCAAGTTATTTATTGATCATTTTCATCGTTTGGCTCATAACTTTTTGCCATATATTTATCTTTAGATTTTTTGGGTATAATTTATGTGATCCTTTGATTAATTACTGATGATAATTGTATTTTATTTATTTATTTTTTGTTTCTTGCTCTGGGTATTGCTTTTGCGTATGACCATTATTTCCAAATTGATCTTTTCTGCAACTTCAGGCATTCTCATTGATTTTCTGTGGCCCCTGCCTACTTTGTTTCTTCCTCGTTGGTTTTTCCACATGTGGTAAGATGGTATGAGTACTTTTTTTCTGTCACATTCAGGTTTTCTAGTGATTCAATACTAGGTTGAATTTCCAGTTGTCAGTGAGATCGTCAGGCATATTTGATTTTCTTATTTTTCCCCATGTTACAGAAGGCCTACTTCTCCGGTCTTTTCTCTGAGTACCCCAAAATTTATTTTGTTTGCTTCTCCGTTTGCTGTTTAACGTGTTGCTTGAAATTCTTATATCACAGAGTACAGAGTTGGTATAGGTTATTTTTGTTCTCCGTCAACTGACAAAAGTTTAGCTTGAAAGAATAGATCACAGGGACTCTGAAGTTGTTGATATAAAGTTCTCAAGACATGCAGGAGTATTCGCTCTTCCAGCCTGGCTAAGACTAGAAGTGCAAAAATGTAAACGTTTCCAAGTGCATATATTTATCTGTTTACTTTTATTTGTTGGGGGTGGGGTGGCGTTGGAGGAAAGTGGGTATGGGCAGGACAGGCATCCATCCCAGGCTAAGCTCAGTTATGAAAAGACAAACAAAAAGGTAAACAGTTACAAACCGACTGCTCCTGGTAATACTAACAAGGTGTATCACAAAATCATTGTCTTGAGAAGACTCATGGAATACTTAAGATGAGTAAAATTTAAATTTTCATACGGTGTATGGGAGAGAAAAAAATGATTGATTGGTCACAAGGAAGACCAATTTGGCCTTAGAACCGCATTATATGTTCTCTTGCAAGATCAGCTCAACTAGGAAAATAACTCTGGTTGTTAAGAATGTAGCAAATATGAAGTGCTTTTTCAACCCATTTCATTAACTTGGTGGCAGCCAGATGTTTTGGATAATAATGAATTATGTAATGCTAAATAGTGCCTAGTTTAACCTGGTTTAAATACGAAGAGAATAATTAGTCAAAACGCTAGGCTGATTGTTCAGTCTCATATTACTGGCTTTGTTCTCATGTATCCGATGAATACTCATCTGTCCGTATGAGATATAAGCTGTGTGTGTTAGAGTTGGAAATACGCATTCACATAAAATATTCTGGTTAACATACCTTTGCCTGAATTGAGGTAGTCATTAGAATAGTTGGTAATACATATAACAGTAAGTGCCATCATTTGTACCATAATAGTTTCACCATGCACAGATTCACATCCGCCATTTCGTGTACACTCTCTCTCTCTCTCTCTCTCTCTCTCTCTCTCTCTCTCTCTCTCTCTCTCTCTCTCTCTCTCTCTCTCTCTCTCTCGTTTTACCTCTACCCTTCAGTAGAACCCTTTCAACGTTGTACTCTTCCTTCCAGGTCGTTCCAAGTCCTGCCTTCCTCGAGGGTTGGGTGGCTCTCTCGGGAAATCTGTAATGTAAATCTCGTCGGGCCGTATTTCAGGACGCCCAATCACGGCCTCGTTATTGTCTTAGGCCTCCCTCGAGCGCGTCCGTCGTCCCCATTGGTGGATTAAGCATTTAGCAAACATATTGATGGGCTGGTTTTCGAAGTCATTTCTCCCCCGCGCTTTGAGAAATCTGTTGACGAGGCTATTGTTGTAAATCACACTCGGCTGACTGAGGGGAGGGGAATAGGAGGGTCCTTGGGGGGAGGGGGAAGGGGAAGAGGAGTAAGAGGAGGAGGAGGAGGAGGAGGAGGAGGAGGAGGAGGAGGACTTTCTCTTTAGCTTTGGCAAAGAGATGGGAAGAAGAAGGAGGAGGAGGATGAATTGGAAGGAGAGGGGGAGAAAAAGGGTTCTTTAAGTAGGATGAGGGTCTAGAGGATATGGAGAAAGAGATTTGGGAGTGGGGAAGGGTAGACCCCCTCCCTTCCCCTCCCCCCTGCAGTTAGCCAGACAGGCCATCTCCCCGAAAAATTAATTTTCGTTTCGTCGTTTACGAATTATCGCCGACTTTTACGACCCCCGAGTCGTCTCGCGAACTTTTCAAATGAACTCCTCGGAAAAGAAAATGGTATGGATTTCTCTTTTCCGAATGAGCGTGTTTTTTTTTTTTTGTTTTTTTTCAATGTGGTTTCGAATTTCCGAGGAATGAACTTTTCCCCCTAAAAACAAATTTTCTCTTTTCCAAGCTATAGTTTTGAGTTTCAGGTCTTTCTTCCGTCTCCTCTTATTCACTTGCGCTTCCGTACCTTTTTTCGTATTAGACTTACAAATATTGTGATAGGCTCTAGTCATCTGGTATGTATAGGCTTAGCAGGTGGGGGCCTTTGAATCCACCTGTCTGCCCGGCGGGAGAGTGAATTCCTTCTAAGGGGCTCATGCATAAGCGATCGGTCTCCTCATATTGCTACCACGGTTATGTGAAAGGAATCCTTCAAATCGTCCGTCAGGCGTCACAAATAGATTTGTAAATATTTTTTTTCTTTCATATTTTGGGTACTACCGAAATTTTGATACTGAAAAATAAAATGATTTTGGCAAATTGCAGTATGCGTTTTTGTTTAGGAATAGATTTAAAAACTGATTTTTTAACTTTTTTTGTACGTGGATGTTTACTGTTTAATTTTTATGAAGGTTTAATGGAGGTAAGTTTACTTCTAAGTAGAATTAGCGTTAATGATCTCTAGAATATATTTCCAGAAGAAAGTTAACATTAATGATCTCCAGAATTTATTTCCAGAAGAAAGTTAGCATTAATGAACTCCAGAGTATATTTCCAAAAGCAAGTAAACATTAATGATCTCCAGAGTATATTTGCAATAGCAAGTTAGAATTAATGATCTCCAGAGTATATTTACAATAGCAAGTTAACATTAATGATCTCCACAGTATATTTCCAGAAGCAAGAAAGAATTAGTGATCTCCAGAGTATATTTGCAAAAGCAAGTTAGCATTAATGATCTCCAGAGTGTGTTTATAATAGCATTTTAGCATTAATGATCTCTACGGTATATCTGCAACAGCATGTTAGCATTAGTGATCTCCAGAGTGTGTTTACAATAGCAAATTAGCAGTAATAATCTCCAGAGTATATTTACAATAGCAAGTTAGCATTAACGATCTCGAAGAGCATATTTCCAGAAGCATATACCCACATTCTCCTCAATAACCCTCAGCGTATCCAATATGTACCCGTTCGGACGGACACTATCTGGTCAGATCTGCAAATCCATTTCTGATCGATTTTAAACGTTGGAGCGAGGTACAATTAAGGCAACTTTGGCCAGTGACTAATGGTTACCTCGACTATAATTCAATTATCCCCTTCATAATTCAGTGTCTTGTTTGGAATTTTCCACACCGCTTTTGTGTTTGTTTTGTATGTTTTTTTTTTTTTTTTTTTTTGGGGGGGGGGGGGCGGGGCTTAAATGCGTGAGATCATTTTGGCGTGTTTTGCAACGGTGAAAATTTTTCGTCGTATTTTTCATTGTAAAATATCATAAAGAAAATGAAGAAAATTGCGTTGATTTTACTGCTTTACAGATCGTGATATTCTTCATTAAAATCTCTTATCAAGAACCGAGCGCAACGCTCTTCTGAATCGCCTGGATTATCAGAAAATTTGAAAGTGCTTTCAGTTATCCGTGTTGTTAAGATCAACCGATATTCCCATTATTTATGAGAATGGTCGATTATGGGATTTTGGTGGTGGTTAATGTATTTTTAATTTCGTGTGCAGAAAAATGAAAATGTGTGTTATTTCGTTTTGCAAAAAGGGCAGTTGGAAAGAAGCGTATTTTTTTCCAATAACTGAAACTACGAGTTAGGATTTGACAGAGAGAGAGAGAGAGAGAGAGAGAGAGAGAGAGAGAGAGAGAGAGAGAGAGAGAGAGAGAGAGAGAGAGAGGTCCATAACTTGAAATAAACTAGTAATTGATTGAAAATTACTTTGCTTTGGCGTGGGCGTCCACCAATTGTCAAAATATTACCCGGATAAAAGTTACTGACATGTATTGAAGGAGCCTTAGAAGCATACATCCCGATGCTTTATAACCCCATGCTTTATTCATTTGATCATCGTAGGTAACTGTGGAAACATCCCTTTATGTTAACGCGAGAATTAGAAGGACACTTCCCTTCAGGTAATTTTAGTGAAGAGAAGGGACTCCTCAGTTCAGGTTAACTTCGCAAATCCAGTGGACACAACAAGCAATTCAAGTCATGGCATTGAAACAAGAGATGTGTTCTTTGTAGGTTAATCTACTGAATCAAGGGGCCACTTTCCTCTTCATCAAACCTCAGTGAAGAAAGGAAAATTACGTCCTCAGATTAGGCTATTAAATCGAGGGGGACGTCATTTCGCGTTATCCTAGTAACTCCAGGTAACGGTTCTCTGTAGATTAACTTAATAAATCAAGAGGCACTTTATTTCATCATACCTTGGTGAATTCATTGAACCAGGGAGCCATTTCACTTCGAGTAAGGCAAATGTGCCATGGGAAAGTTTCATGCCAGCGTAAATTACATTACGATTTTTATCGTTTTTTTTTAATCATATCACCTTGAAAAGTCTTAGAGCATCTTACAAATCACTGTTCTGAGCCTTGGTGCCTACTTTATTGTCGGGTGTGGTACCTTTTCTCAAAATTATGTTTCGATTTATTGAATTATAAAAGCAAAGAATTTTAATCCTTGACATAAACTATTACTTCTATTTTGTCAGTTTATTTTGTAATACTTCAGATTTGTTAGTCATACAAGTATGTGTTTGTTTCTTATTGATTGCGTTTTTAGGTTTCCATTTATTACCGTATCAAATCGTGGTAATGACTGGGCGTTGTAACTTTCCTACTTAAGCCTCATAAATGCTTGCCTATCGGAACTTCTCATCCACTTAAGAAATTTATGCAGATCATAATTCTTTCGTTGTCGTGATACATCGATTCCACATCAACATCAGTGCAGTGATACTTGCAGCTCTCGTCATTAGGAAACTCACTTTTTGAAGAAAGAGGAGGCTTTTTCAAAAATATTCTAGAGATTAAGCACATTTTCCGCTTAGTGATTGTGACCCTAGATAATTCTGTTTCTATCAGTCAGTCACTTTTACTGTCCCACTTTTTAATTTTTGTGTCTATATAGGTGTTGGACCAGACAGAGTCTGTAAATTGCCTGCCCATCGGCCTTTGCATTAAAAGCGTAGTGGTATAAATGACTATTGATGCAAACGAGTACTGTGTATTATCAGCTCTTTATGTTCTGTGTTCACAGATGTTCATGCTTATGATAAACTTGTTTATGCAATAGGAATATTTTATTTTTGTTTATCATGTTCTGTGGTATTCACATCCTCAGTAGTACTTATTAATGTCACAGAGATTAATTTTCCAAGATATTTATATATCTATATCTTTTAATACTGCATCTTATTTAGGTATCTTTCTTCTGCAGAATTTTCTTGTTTACTTGTTCAGTTAAGACAAACGTACCAAATGATTAATTTAGTTGAGTCTCTATATACTTTTCTGTATGTTTTGACTCAAGAAATATACGTAGAATAACCTTAGATTCATAATATAGCAGCGAGTGGCCACAAATGGACTTCCTTACTCGAAGTGATTGTTGAAAGACTCCGCGAATTAATTCATCGTAACTTTTACCTTTTTTAACATAACGTAGCAGGAACTTAAGACCCCATTGGTGCAAGAGCCACCCGACAAACAACATACATCCTCAAAAGCAACTCCATATTTATGTTCTTGCCAATTGGTCCATAAATCTCGTGGTTAGGTGAGGTCTTCGCTAAACCAATAATCCCCCTTGTATCACTAAATGTTCGGCAAAGTAACTCCACAGAAACGTGATCTTCCCCGAGAGTAATCTCTCCCTAAGTAACTTTAGCCGAGAGGTCTTGTTTGTTTCCTTAAAAAAAAAAAAAAAAACTATGTCAGCCAAATTCATATATCTCTTCAGGAGACATGTTCTTGCGAATTTATGCGTCGTTGTACGTCTGCTGATTCGTTTATTTATTCAGCAAGTTGTTAGATAAATGTTGAGAGTAGCTTTGTATAGTTGGCTTTCTCTCTCTCTCTCTCTAATAAATCTGAAGAGTCGATGGAAACATTTATTTAAAGTCTCGGTTCGTGCTCTCGTGTTTGTTGTGCAGGCGAAGGCTCGTGAAAACTGATAAACTCGCCCTGAGAAGCTGGAGAACGTGTTTACAAATAATATGGATGAACCGGAGGGTTGTTTTGATTTGTCATAAACTTGATGTTAAGCTTCGTTTTGTAAATTAACTTGGTTCTTACTTTCTGCTTTTTTTTTTTTTTTTAAATGTTTATTTATCGTTTCTGACCGTGTCTGTTTTCATGCAGTTTTTATTGTTAGTATTATTCAACTTTTTGCGGTGATTTGAAAATAGTTTCTAAGTTCATTGAATCACAATTATTATTATTATTATTATTATTATTATTATTATTATTATTATTAAATTAAGCATTACCGCACATTCATTATGACCAAGACATAAGGAAAATTGATTTGTTCAGCAAACCTTCAAAGAAGAGATTTAACCATAATATGTATAAAATAGAGGAAAAAAGTATAAAGATAAAACTAATAAAGGTAAGCAAATCAACAAAAGATGAATGTTTACATATAAAAATGAGAGAGAGAGAGAGAGAGAGAGAGAGAGAGAGGGAGAGAGAGAGAGCACATGGCACTGTAAACTAGCATTACATCCTCTCTTTAAATTATGAATAGTAGCATGTACAACACTGCCAGGTACTGGTTCTAGCGATCCGCAAAATGAGGATGTTACACTTATTTTAAAGGCGGAGATACTAAAGATGATAGTGGAAGCATATTATTAGAAAAGACTCGATGAATCCATTGAACTGCGTTTCTAGACTTCTAAGGCGCAGACGAAGGATTTGTTCAGTAATGACCTAAACATTGTAGTAATGTGAAGTTTAAAGTACTAGGAAGGCGAAGTAGGATGTGTTTCAAGGGAACTGATAAGAAATAAAAGACAAGGTAATGCACCTGGTTCTGAAGGGGCGCTGCAGAGAACCTTTAGTACCATCTACAGTGTTGCACATAAGGCGTACCCTGAGTGGTACCCTTCTACGGGGAGGTGATAGTGGAAGTTCTCTGTCGAGAAATATATTATGAAGAAGGGCCGGGGCCAGTAAGGACGTCTCTTGACGATGGACTTCTTTATTACCATTATTAGGAAAGAGGACGCTTCTAATTCTGTCATTTTGTTCTGTCATTTTGTAAAGAAGATGAAGATCCCGAATGGCAGCAGGTACCCAGATAGAAATATATTCCAGTAATAGGGAGACAAAAAATCTCAAACATCTGACATAAATGCTACAATCTCTGTAGGCATAGTAATTTCATTACAACATCGAATTCCAGTAACAGTTGATGATGTATTTTGTAAGTGCTACAGAAAAGGTACATCACATATCCAGATTAATCAAGTGATGTGTTTCCCATGCACAAAGAATAATTGCCTGGAAGCACAGTACAAGATCAGCTAAACCAGTCGCGTCATTTTCGATTGGGCGGGTGGGTGGGGTTGGGAGGAACGGTTAGGGTCAGCCGTATCCCCCTTGGATAGCCTTATTTCACTTATATCGTTTAAACCTATACGAAGGCTAGCAGTCATTACATTCTGCCCTGAGTGCAGTAAGAGTTGTATCATCGGTACAGTATTCCATCTTATTTTTAAGGATAACATCATGTCAGTAGCGAAGACTGAAAACAACATAGGCTCACAAAACGCTATCATGTAGAGGCCAGACATGAAAAGCCTAAACTATGAGATACAAAGGTTATATATGAGAGGCTTATGGTTAATCAAGTTCATTACATCCTTAGTACCTTGGATGTGGTTACTAACCTCAAGCCCTTCTCCACCCTTCCTGGGACCTAGCAAAGTGCACTAACTACCAGGTACATAATTTAAGAATTTAGTTATGCCTTTTTCCACCATGGCCGCAACCCAAGCACAGTCCATTAAATATCAGGTACTCAGTTTATGTCTTAGGTTAACAGAAACTTAGTGGGTGAGTTTTAATGGAACAATTCGAATGCGTTTCCCTCAGTCGGGATTCGAACCCGGCCTTCTCGCTGGTGATGTCAGCAGTTCGACCTACTGGATCACTAACTCATGTATACACAAACAAGCGCACGTGCGCGCGTACACACACACACACACACACACACACATATATATATATATATATATATACAGAGAGAGAGAGAGAGAGAGAGAGAGAGCAGGTTTATGAATTTCTTTCGCAATGTTTAAATATAAGATTCATGTTCTATAGAAACCGCGTGCTCTCTTCTCAGTGTTAGACATGAGCATCGGGATCTCATTTTTGTGTATCGTTCATAATTCAATTTAGCCAGCTTACTTTTCCATAATCATAATCGTCTTCATTGCCGTTAGATTTTACCGATATTTAACAATTTCATCCAAGAATTTTCTGGTTGTTATGATGAAGGCGTATCTTCTCCTTTTCTTCTGCCCCGAGTTGGCAGGAGAGGAGGCGGGGAGGGGGGGGAGGGAGGGAGGAGGTGAGGGCAGAAGGGGGCCCCTCTCCGTAAATCATTTCTAGAGTGCTAAAATCCCGAATCCCCATCCCAACACAAGGTCCATTACATGTACTTGCTCTTTGATTTAAGTGCATAAAACAAATCTACCTGCTTGTACTTGTGTGTGTATGTGTGTGTGTGCATCTGTGTCCATACAGCTGTTCGTTCCATGTGCATATGCGTACATGTATGTGTCAGCGTTTGGCAGCCGCAGCGAGTATGAACCGGGCGAATATAATGACCGTCAGCTATCTGATGTTTCCACCGGCGTGACTAATCGCGCGGACCTGTACTCGACCCGCCTTAAGCAGAGGTACGCAAGTCCTCCGTCCGATCGCCGTCGTCGTCTCGTCTCTCCGGTTCCAGGGCGTAGGGCTGAGTTTCGGGTCCCACGCTGCCGAGAGGGTTAGATCCGCCGGGTCGAGGCAGTAAAGAGAGTTGGGTAATTGTAACTGTCACTCTTGTGTAACAAAGAACATGAATGCCAAATGGACCCTGGTCTTTCAAAGGCTTATATAGGGACGGCCGTCTTGTTTTAAGGCAATGTGCTTCGGATGGCCGCCACACAATCCTCCTGTACTAAACCAGTTCGAAGGTTGTAAGTCCGTGTCGAGTGGTGATGTGTGTGTGTATGTGTATGTGTATGCGCGCACGTGTTGTGTGTATATTATGTTTGCATGTATATGTGAATATTTGTATATAATAAATACATATGCTTGCTTTTGCCCCTACAAACACACACGCACACTATAAATATATATATTTATATATGTAATATTTTATATATATTCTGTAATATATATATATATACATATATATACTCAAAAACTTCCTCACACAAGAGCATACATACATACATACATACATACGTGTACACACCGCGAACCCCAATGATGGATTTATATATTTTGGTTAATTACTCCTGAACTGATGGCAATTTCAGAAGTATATTATGAGTGATGGCCTGCCGGCGTTTAAGGGCCCTTTGTTCTCTAATATATTGGGTCTTCTTGCATTATCTCTTCTCCATCTGGTTGCTGTGTTAGCTCGTATATCATTGTGGGATTTCTGCATTAGAGGGGGTCGATCTGCGCTCCGAAAATTAGCCTGGGCCCTTGTTGCTTGTTTGTCCCTCCGTTTGTCTTCGGCTGGTTAAGAGGAGGGGGGGGAAAGGGGGGTTCGACTGCATCTGCATGTGATCCCCCCCCCTTTTTTCGTCATTGTTTTTCTTCCCATTTTTTTTAAAGCTTGTCTTTTTTTTTTTTTTTGCTTTTCCTTTTTCCTTTTTTTTAAATCTTGTCTCCCCCTTTTTTCAGTTCTAGACCCTGTACGTCCTCTCTTTTTCCTTTCATATTTATTTTTCTTCATTTTCGTTTTCCCTTCTTCCGTTCTTTTTCTTTCCATATTTTTTTTTTTTATTCTCGTCTTCCGTTTTGTTTCACTTCCAGAATTCCTTGTCGTTCTTTTCTCATTTTCATGTTAATCCTTTCCATATTCTTGACTTTTCTGTTTGCCTCCCAGTACTCCATTCTTTTATTCCTTTCTTTCGTTACCCGCTTTTTAATTTTCTGTCGTTCCTATCCTCTTCCATTCCATCTCTTTCCTTCTCTTTTCATTGTTCCTGTTTCCTCCCTTCCTGTCCATCCCAGTACTCGCATCTTCCATGTCACTTTTTATGTCAATTTATTTTTACTCTGATTTACATTTCCCTTTACCCTTTCTCCCTTTTTGCTCTTTCTTACTTATTTCCAGTTTATTTATATTCTTCTTATTCATTATCGCTTCCTCTTCCATATCTCTCCTCGTCTTTCTGTATAATATGTCTTATCTCGCAATTCTCCTCTCCTCCTTTTTTCCTCGCTTTCTCGTGCTCTCCTTATTTTTTTATCTGCAGCCTCCTCCCCATTCTCTTTCAGCTCCCTTACACATTTATCCCCTCTGTCATTTTTATTTCGTTTCACTCGTGCTACTTTCACCTTTCGAGCAGGTATGGATGAAGAACGAGGAGAGGCGGATGAATGACTCATGGCTGAAGTAGCCGAAGGGAAGGTAAAAGAGAGATTCGAGAGAAGGAATGTATTCGCTAAATGAGAGTCTAGTGTAGAATGCTATGCAAGAGAACTGGTAGAGAAAATAACAGGATAGAAAATTGCTAAATCGAGAGGTGTTGCACTGAAGTTATGAAAAACCAGTAAATAAAAAAAGTGAATGTTGTACTGAAGATATGAAAAACCAGTAAATAAAAAAAAATGAATTACATTTCTTGATTGTGATATGCCTTTTATGATGCTTTCTCTTTTCTTTATATTGATGAGTTGTAAGGATTCATTCAAAGATTGTGTAATATGGAAAATTTGTCATTTAGAACAAATAAGTTTCCATAGACATGGCATAAAATTCTCTTTGGCCGTACTGGTAAAAGCGTAGGCTTATATTATTGCTTTGCAAAACCACACCCCCCCCCCCAAAAAAAAAAAAAAAAAAAAAAACAGAAACGGGCCAAAACTGAGCTCTGCAAGAAACTTTATGCGTTCAAACTTGGATAGAGATATCTACCTTGCCTTAGCGTGTAGTCATCACCATGTGTTAGTAAACCCCACATGTGTAATATACTCTTAAGCATCAACATATTTGCATTTTTACATTTAAGTTTTAAGTAGTTTATTATCAATAGACTAAACTAGTTACATTTTTTTTTAAATATTCACAAAATGACCCATGCGATCTTATGATTGAGAAACGAAGAACTGAAAAAATTACCCCCATTTTGTCATACAAAACCAAGTTACTTCTACCGACACTGTTGGACCTCCGAAGTCTCAGAGGTAGCAGGGCTTCTTTTGGGTGGGTTTTGCGTAGCTGAGAACTTCATTTCGGTATCGTAGATTTCAGTGCTTCCATTCTTTGCGCCTCCCTTGTTCCTCGTTGGATTAATTGATGAGAGATGTTAGTCGAGATGGAAACAAAAGTACAGGGAGAGAGGTGACAGAACGAAAGAAGACCCATTTTCCCTTTCTGTATTTTATTTGTTCACACCATTTTTTTTTATTTCGTATTTAGTAGCATAGGTAATATCTGTTCAGAGGTATGCCTGTTTTTTTTTGTGTATACATACATACATAAATAAAAGCCTACTAACACCCACACACCACACTATGTATCATACATACATACATACATACATAAAAGCGTACTGACACCCGCACATCACACTATGTATCATACATACAGTACACACATACATACATAAAAGCGTACTAACACCCACACACCGCACTATGTAGCCTATCATACATACATACATACATAAAAGTGTACTAACACCCGCACATCACACTATGTATCATACATACATTACATAACACCCGCTCATCACACTATGTATCAGATTTGATTGTCTATTTTCATAATCTCCATTCATACAGAATCTTCTTTTAATGTTGTTTTACAATTCATTTAGCAGTTGTGTGTTCCATGTACTCTTCTTTTCACTTATACAATCAAATCTGTATTTCATGGAGAGAGAGAGAGTTGGAGGGGGTGGGGGGCGCCATTCAAAGGATGTAGGTTGAGCTGATTTACTTCACAAAGGTGAGAAAGAGTTCAAGTGTCATGGCCGGACGGCGACGGGGAACCTATGGGAGCTTGGGACTTCTTCTTGATGTCGTTTTCGCTGTCGTTCTTGGTTTTTTTGTTTTTTTTTTATTTCTGATTGCCGTTGCTGGTTTTTCCTGTTGCCATTTTCTTCTCACGATGGAAATGAAACTCGTTGGTTTTATATTGATAGTTTTAAGGGTTAGAGACTTTGATGTGTGTGTATGTGCGTATGTGTGTGTGTGTGTGAGAGAGAGAGAGAGAGAGAGAGAGAGGGAGAGGGAGAGCGAGCAATACAAGTTAAGCTTATTTTGTCGTTAATCTTCAATGTTGTTTTTCCTACTTCTTTTCATCTTTTTATGTATTGTTATAAATTGAGACAATATTTAATATAGGATGCTCTTGCCATTAATGTTTGTAATAACCTATTTTGTAATTTTTCATATTTTGTTTTGCTTTAAAAAAAAATACAAAGGTAACATCACTCACTCGATAATTTAATGAAGATTTTGAAGGCTGAATTATATTTAGTAATGGTCGAATTTCCAAGAACAATTGTTACATTTTCATCTTACGAGAACTTACGGGAAAAGTTCAGTGTTTATTCTTTGACATTTACACAGAATTATCGTTTTTACTGAGAATACAATAAAAATCAAAAACAAAAGTTGACAAAAATTTCCGCCTAGAAAACTTCTTCTGGTTCTTTTTGTATCATTTGGATGATCTTCCTGTTGTTTTCATTTCCCCGTCTTATTCTGAGAACCTTGAAAGAAGCCTCGGTCGCCGAATATCACCGCAAGAGAAATCCGAATCCATTTGGTCCTGGGAATGGCGCCGTTGCGAGCGCTCGCAGTGTAATCGACTCCCCAGAATCAACTCCCTGTATCAACTCCGGCAGGTTTTCAAGCGTTCCGGCCGACCGATAAAAGGAAGCAGTAACGGCAGGTCCCCGGGGAGCTCAGGCGTTATTGTTAAACTTTCGTGTGTGTGTTATTTCGCAAAGCGCCGACGAGGACGTAATGCCTTCGGAGTAACAGTTAAGTTCCTCCCCGCGGCTGCCCATTAGGTGCGTTAAAACGCAGTTATTGGCTTACCGTGTCACATTAATATGTTTAAAACACAATGCTTTTACACCTCTCTCTCTCTCTCTCTCTCTCTCTCTCTCTCCCATGAAACTGTTTCCTCCTCGCCACGATTGTCATTACCATCGTAATCCTTTGGCAAAAGGAAGCGAGTGTATCCCATGATTTCTGATAGAGTTTACATGTGGGTCGTGTAGCCTCAATTGTGTGTGTGTGTCTGTGTCTGTCTGTCTGTATCTCTTTGTCTGTAGGTCTGTCGGGCTGTCTTGATATCCCTTGCAATTATCCTATGATCGTTTCTATTACGTCTGAACGAACGGTAATGTTTCCTTAATGGGTGTTAGGTCTCATTTACTTATTTCCTGTGTGATATTTTTTTTTTTTGGGAGGAATTGCTAGGGAGCATTTCTCTCCAAATAAAAACTCTCTCTCTCTCTCTCTCTCTCTCTCGCTTTGTGCAGCATTAAAGGTTATTTTTTATATGAAACGATTTTAATACACAAATTAAATGCTGAAATATGTATACTAACCGTTTTTAGTGGAGTATAGTGCTTTGAATGACTGTCTCTCTCTCTCTCTCTCTCTCTCTCTCTCTCTCTTTTAGATACCATGCAATATTTTTGTCTTTATTTTGTGGAATTAAATTATCTGCGATTATAGTATATATATATATATATATATATACACACACAAATATATGTTATATATATAATATATATATATAAATTTTATATATATATATATATTATATATATAAATTTTATATACATATACAGCATATATATACATATATATATATATATATATATATATATTGATTACTTTGTCGTTTTCGCTTAGATCAAACTTTTATTTTTCCGACTTCGGTCCTTGTATGGTTATACAATAACGCCATTTCAGTTTTCAGAAAAGCAATTTATTTTTTGCCAGATTCTTTTTCTCTTACAAATCACGGGAAGACATTGGATCTTTTCATGTGTTCCTCGAGATAGAGAGATATTTGTCTTTATCTCTCCCGAGGGCATTACCGAAAACCAATTTCTTAAACGACGATTGAACCCAGACGTTGTAATTGAACATACTTGGACTAACCCAGTCCCAGTGCTTCTCTCTCTCTCTCTCTCTCTCTCTCTCTCTCTTCTTTGTATGTATATATATACATTATATATATATATATATATAATGCTAACAATGTATTATCATTGAATAAATTCATTCTATCAAAATATATATGTATGTATGTATGTATGTATGTGTGTGTATGTGTATGTGTATATATAATACAGTGAACTTATTCAATGATAATGCTTTGTTAGCATTTTAATTTTCCCATTTACATATTCGTCACCTTTTAACTGTTAAATTTTTATAATTATTTTCCTCTTTTAATGAATAATTTCTTTCATTGTGTGAGTGGAGTTTAAATCCATATCCATCGCATTTGGCTGTGTTATTGTGTACGCTTCCTTTGTCCATTTCTGCCGGTAGATCCTCCAAGTTTTCCAAGTTGACAGACCTTGTCGTATATAACACGTGTCTCCTGGAATTTCTGCTTATCATGTTAAGTTTTTGCCATGTCGGTTTCGCTTACATGAGCCTCGTCTCTCTCTCTCTCTCTCTCTCTCTCTCTCTATATATATATATATATATATATGTATGTATGTATATACTATATATATTTATATATATTATGCCTACAAACACATACATACACACATATATGTAACAAACATACATACGTATATATATATATATATTTACACATATATATATATATTTATATACATATATATATACATGTAATATACATACATATATTATATAAATAATCATGAAGCTGCAATGTCGTTAATATTCCTCTCTCGTCTTTTGTAGGGATGATGGGAAGCCTATAACCTGGACATGGGTAGCAGCCGTCCGCTAAAATAACAACCCCATAATTCCTTGCCACATTTCTTGGCTCATTTGGCGATTTTTTTGGGTGTTGGCGAACACCAATTACACCTCTCAATCGTCCTTTTTAATGGGAAACCAGATTATATATTGAGAAACAAGAGTCGACTCCGCATAGCCACGAGTCCCTCTAAACTCTAATTATTAACCTCTAGACCTACACTTAACCTCATGCCCCGCAGGAACCGAACCCTCGTTTCCGCCCTTCGGTCCCCCCGGCGCAAGGGTCACTTCGCTCGGCGCTTCCCCCGCGGGATAGGTAGGTGTTGTGGAAGATGTTTCTGATTAGCTCGACACGAGTTTTCACACCTTGGAACAAACATGGCGGACGAGCGGCCGGCGATTTTTCAGACGGCGCTGTTCGCTCTTCATTTTGTATCGCTCCGCTCTTTCTCCGGACTTTCATCCCTCCAGCCCCGCGTGGATGTCATCCACAAGGTGCCATCATCCGCTTTCAGCGAGGACTAGTATCTTTTCGGCGGAGGATTTCATTTACGGTTGATGTCGGTGTGGTTATTTCTCCGAATCCATTCCACGTGTTGTGTGGGAGTGAGCGATGGCGGTTGGAAATAGAGGATGGATGGATAAGGGGGGTGTCCCTCTCCCCGGGAGGCCCAGGGGGGAGGTAGGGACTGATGAACGAAGGAGGGTTGAAGGGGTAAAGAGAATAATACCTGTGATGTATTTAACAGCTCGAAAGCATAAGAATCCTCCTCTTTATTCCCCTAAGCCTCTTTCTTCTTTATTCTCCTCCTCCTCCTCCTCCTCCTAGTTCTCATTCCTAGTGCGTCCAACACCCTTACCCTCTTCCCCCTCCCTCCCCCTCTCTCGTACATTTTCTTTGCCCCTGTATTTTTTGCTGGAAATTCTTCATCATGCACCTGTCCCGCCTTGAATTTCTATCGCTTTTTCTTTCCGTCAGAGGACCCTGATAATTGTGGCGCCACGAAATTTACAATTCTTCATTTTATATACCTTCATAACATTGCTTTCTTGGTCTGCTTCCTTCTTCTGAATCTGTGTGTTTCCACGTATGCTTATCCTATTCTTGTTCGTATTTTGCTTCTCCTTCACCGATTTTTTATTCCTCTCATTGTTTATCGTTTTTTTCTCACCATGCTTTCATCTTCTTTCCTTTTTTTAGTTTTCATTTTCTGCTTCTTCCCATTGTCAGTCTTCTTATACTTCTCTTACACATCATTCGCATTTCAGTGCTTCTTATTTCTCCCCATGCTTTTCATCTCCTTTCCCTTGTTAGCTTTCTTCTTCATCTTCTTCCCTTTGTCAGTCTCCTTATAACCTCTCTTACACCTCCTTTGCCTCATGCTTCTTCTTCCTCTGCTTCTCCTTCCTGCCAGCGTCCGTCCTCCACCTCTGCGTGAGCGAGGAACTTAATGTGTTTGAACATCCAATAAGTTGTGTTGACTGGGTCTGGTGGGCCATGCCTCGGACGGTCTAATATGTTGATGGATCTGCCCCGTCCTGTCTCGAAGGATTAGTCCGAGATAGAACGCGACTCTCCCGGAAAGGAAAGCTTTTGCAACACCCTCCCCCCTCCCCCGCTCCCTCCCCCAACCCCTCCTAGAGATGACCCTGTTGTTTTTGGGCGGTCCATTTGCCAAAGGGTTTATCTCGGCCCTCCTCGCCATCCATCTCCCGGGTTGAGGGAAAATTGAAGGGATGTGTAACCAGATGCGGTGCTGGGAATAAAATAAGATATGCTTCTCGGATGCTAAGAGAGAGAGAGAGAGAGAGAGAGAGAGGGAGAGAGAGAGAGAGAGAGAGGATGCTCACAAAGGCTGTAAATAAAATGCTATGATTCTTGTGTGCTCATATATATATATATATATATATTATATATATATATATATATATATATGTATGTATGTATATATACAGTATATATATATATATATGTGTGTATACCGTATATATATAAATATATATGTATATATATTATATATGCGTATGTTCATATACATACATATATGTAATGTCTCCTTAACTATATAAGTAATTGTAAATTAAAAAAGGAAATATCCATACCACATGAAAACCAAGGAACATCATATTTGATTTATTTCTATGGGAATGTTCTTTTATTATGTGTATTTATGTGCAAAGTAAAACGAGAGAGAGAGAGAGAGAGAGAGAGAGAGAGAGAGTTTGCTCATTATGGAGTTCCTGTGAACTATCCTTCAAGAGCACCAACTTGTACCTGGAGATGTGATGCATCATTATCTAAGGTTTCCTTGAAGAGGCCCATGATTTTTGGCCACATTCTTTGCGGTACGGTTTCTTAGATTTGATGAGTCTTTTAGATCTGCATTTTTACGAGGCCTTATAATTGTTCTTGGGCTGTCGCAACAATTCCTAACTTGTCTCTGCGTTCCTTAAGATCAACGTCATACAGAACATATCAAATATATTTGCTCTTGTTGAAAGTTCACTCTCAGTGTGGGCACTCTTTTTACTTAGTAGTATTCCTTTGTCAGTTACTGCTTTGAGATTTTGTCGACGTATATTTTAAATCGTAAGTATTGTCTTGTTAGCATGACTAATAATTGATAGTTTTCGAAAATGGTCGCAGTACTTTATCTTCATCCAATGTAGTATGAATTTGTCACATGCTGCTTCGAAATCAGTTATATATACTTTTATTTTTTTGACCAGTACCTATGGTCACAATTTCTGAAAATGAATTTTTCTCAGTATACTTATATATATACATGCATACATACATACATACACACACACATATATATATGCATATATATAAATTTAATATATATATTTGTATATATATACAATATATGTTATGTATTTGAATTTAAATATATATGTGTGTGAGTACATTTAAATATACTGTATATTTATATATATTTCTATATATTCATTTTTATATACTTTATATACTTTCCCTAGATATCAACGATCTATCTTGGGAATTTATTCTGTAATCACAGATATTTTAACTCATAAGATTAGCCCAAAAAAGGAATATGACCATCTGAAGAACTACTCATTCGGTTTCTTTTGCTGGTCTCATTTTTTCGCCAGCTTTATTGTTAGATTTTTGGAAATATAATTCTTGAGAGGTCATTTCTCGTGCAAATTTGATCATATCTCCTTGTATGTCAATTTTCAATCTCAAGCTGTCATGTTCCTTTATGTTTCTTGGGCGGTTTAAAGAATGTTTTTAGAAACGTTGTGGACAAACGCTCAAACGCGGTGTGATAGAATGAACTGAAATATCTGGAATATCTTATTATCGCTACATCAACTCACATTTACCATCCCTCAGAGTAAGGGAAATTGGAGTTTCGGTTATCGAAAGCGTGGTGGAATGTTGTCTGAAGTTCTTAAGGCAACGATCAAGACAACAATTTGCGCTTGTGTCATTAAACACGTCTCACCTTTGTCATAGTGGCTGCGGCATCAATTAAACCTTACCTGTAACTTCGATGACCTGGATATAGGTGTTGGACGCACGGCCATTCATATATATATATATATATATATATATTTATATATATATATAATATATATATATATATTAACTTTATCACATGCACAATTGTTCCGTGCATTAGTAGAATTACTAAAAGGACCTCATTCAAACTGGATGATTTCTAATGAGTATTTATTCCGAAAAAGTTACAAGCTTTCTTGAACAAGCAAACTTGGATAATGTGGACTGTTTGTCCAAGAAAGCATGTAACTTTTTCGGAATAAATACGTCATTAGATACCATTCAGATATATATATATATATATATATATATATAATATGTATATATATAATTATATATGTTTATATGTATATGTATATAAATATAAAAAATATATATATATATATATATATATATAATTTTTTCTTTTGCCATCTTTCCCGTGATCTGCGGAGATCTTGTGATTGTGCGTTGGTAACACAGAGGCAAAAGAATTGGTCCATCACGACCAAGTCCAAGGTCTTTGGGAACGTCTGCGACCAGAATGCAGCTGCCCAGTAATCACCCGGTAACAGATCAGGAATCACCTGTAGGGGCCGTTAAAAAAAAAAACTGTCATGTATGGGAGGAGCGATTAGTCTCGGTTCGATTGACTTCAGTCTTCGTGTTTAAGGCTGACATAGCTACATCCTTTCGTATACTTCATATCTTTGAGAAAGATGTTTGTGTATGTAAATGAGCAGCAGGGTAACCTAATTTACCTCAACTGTTCTTTAACTGGCACGAATCATTTCTGCGTTCGTGTGATCGTGCGTTTTGTCTCCTTAGCTCAAGTAGAAAGAGAAAGAAGATGAAAATAGTTAAGTATATCTTAGTTTAACCAGACCACTGAGCTGGTTAACAGCTTTCCTAGGGCTGGCCCGAAGGATTAGACTTATTTTACGTGGCTAAGAACCAACTAGTTACCTAGCAACGGGACCTACAGCTTATTGCGGAATCCGAACCACATTATGACGAGAAATGAATTTCTATCACCAGAAATAAATTCCTCTAATTCTTCATTGGCCGGTCGGAGAGTCGAACCCTGGGCCAACAGGGTGCTAGCCGAAAGCTCTACCCACCCCTCCAATGAAGCTCTAAGAAAGGAAAAAAAAACTGAGTAATTTGGGACGTGTTTACAAGGTGAAATGTCATTGTGTTTAGGGATTCATATACATGTAATATAGTGAAAGGCTCTCGGTTACTTGGTTGGTAGCTTAGAGTAAGCCGGTTGCCTTTACTCTAAGAAGGCTCGTCAGTGTGGTAGGGTCTGATAAGAAATAGAGGGTTGATGTGGACCCTCTGACTCTGCACAACGAAAAATCTCCTTAATTGGATTCACATATAAAACTTCAATAGTCTTTCAGTCTCATAAATAAAGAGGAAAATTAGCAACAACAGGAATCTGTTAGAATGACTCCCTTCTTATTTTAGACGTAGATTTATCGCTATGAAATTTAAAGGGTACATATAGCTGACTTATTCTTGCTGTTCAGATTATAATCCAAGTATAGAAGTAGGGTAAAAATGCTAACCTTTATTCGTGGAATTCCGGAGCTGTCTAGTCCACAAATTTAGGCAAATAGGCATGTTTGCCTCATCGTAAAGTGGGAATATCTCCTATTTGAGTGTGGTGACATTGTAGTGAACCTTTACGATTTGTTTTGCGAATTTCAAGATGTTTCCTTAATTCATCACTGCAGACTTTATTTTCTTATGTTTTGGGCGTAAATGGTTCCAACATTTTTTGTTTTAGTGGACGAGTTTTGCAAAAATTCAGTTCTAGTTTCTCTTATAGAATTAAGTTGCAATTTTCTGCAAGCTCTTACGTTTAAATTGGTGTATTGATCAGATTTTAAGATTTTATTTAGCTTTCTTTAACTTGATCGGAGTGCGCTTATCAGGCCTCAACTTTGCATTCAACGTTTTGAAAGTTCACAGG
>JANJGK010009113.1:0-23270 GCA_039081455.1 Macrobrachium rosenbergii
GTTCTCTCAAAGAGTCAAATGCGTACGGATCCGATGGCATACCGCTACGTTTTATAAAAGATACTCTATATATAATTTTATTTTACATTACTATAATTATTAATACATCTATCGTAACTAATGTCTACCCAGAAACGTGGAAAAATCCCCATGTTGTTCCTTATTTTAAAAGCGGAGATAGGGATGAAATTTCTAATTACAGGCCAATTTCTTTACTCCCGGTCTTATCTAAAATATTAGAAAAAATAGTATCAAATCAGTTAACTGAATACCTAGAAAGTAATCACCTCATTTCTAAGAGTCAACATGGCTTTCGACCAAAACTATCAACGGAAACAGCACTATTAAAAATATCGGATAAAATCTACGATAACATAGACAAGAAGAAAATTTCCCTTTTACTACTTCTCGATCTGTCGAAAGCTTTTGATAGTGTGAACCATGAAATTTTGCTGGGTAAATGTCAGACACTATATTGATCCATCCTGGTTCACAGACTATTTACGTAATCGAGTACAATCTGTCAGACTCAAAAATGTTGTCTCAACCCCCAAAAACGTCGGTTTTGGTGTACCTCAAGGTTCAATCCTAGGACCAATTTTATTCAACATCTATGTCAATGACCTGAGAAATTTTTTAAGTGACTGTTTCATTGTTCAGTATGCTGATGACACTCAAATAATAATTGATGGCTATATTGATAACTTGGAAGATTTAGTACGCAAAGCTGAGGAGATTTTATATAGCGTGAAGATGTATTTTCAAAAAAATGGCCTATTGTTGAATGAAAGTAAAACGCAATGTATACTCCTAGGCTCCAGGCAATATCTATCCGAAATCGGGGATAACATCAAAATCAATTTTAATGGAGCCATCATCGAACCTATGGAATCCGTAAAAAATCTTCGGAGTGCACTTCGATAAACACATGACATTCGAAAAACATATTGATGAACTGCACAGAAAAGTTATGGGGACACTTATTTATCTCAATAGACTAAAAAATTTATTCGAACCAGAAACTCGCCCAATCGTAGTGCAATCGTTAGTATTAAGTTTAATTTATTACTGCTTTATAATATGGGGTTCAACAAGCAACGTCCTTATGCAACGAGTACAAAAACTTCAAAAATTTTGCGGCTCGGGTGGCCAAGGGTACAGTGAGAACTGGGTTGGTTGAAGGTGAAAAACAAGTACACTTTTGATGTCTGTGTTTTTGTTTTTAAAGTTTTAAAAGGTGTTTTTCCGAACTGGCTTTATAATTTTAGAACCGTTGACTCGGTGACAGGGATGACTACATGACAAGCAAATAATCTAGTGTCTAGAAGAGCCAACACCGATATAGGATCAAGGGAAATAAATACTAAAGGTCCACAGTTATGGAATAGTTTACCTGGCTCATTGAAAGACGAAGAATCCCTAAGATCTTTCAAAAATAAACTAAGAAAACATCTTTTAAACGATGGTTAATCTTCGTAGATAAGTTTTATAGGAAACAACCGTACCTGACATTAGCCACGTCTCACGTCAATTACCGCTTTTTAAGACATGCCATTATCTATGAAGGGAGGGCGTTTTGTGTTGCTGTAATTTTACTAATTATTGTTCTAGGAACAATGTTTTGTGACTAAGATTGCGATTTTCCTAATTCGAGTTTTATGTAAGTATATGTATGTGTGTATATGTGTATATGTGTATATGTATATATAGATACATATATGTATGTGTGTGTGCTGTGATTTTATTGTTTTAATAGCCTTAACGTATGCTTTCTAACCTTGGTTGATGACCTGATGTAAATAGAAAACCCAATGTATTATTGGAATAAAGGTTATTATTATTATTATTATTCTCTCTCTCTCTCTCTCGAACCGAACAAGGATAATATTTAATGTAGGCGAGAACATGTGGAAACCATTTACTAAAAAAGCTGGGGAGACAACCCTCTCTCTCTCTCTCTCTCTCTCTCTCTCTCTCTCTCTCTCTCTCTCTCTCTCTCTCTCTCTCTCTCTCTCTCTCTCTCTCTCGAGTGCGGACGTGTGTTTTCCTGCACCGTGAAATATCGTGTAGAGATGGCTGCCAGTGGCTTAGACAACCAGGAAGCTTTGTCACAGCCTATCCAGAAAACCTAGGTATCTTGGAAACAATTAACCAAGAAGTGTACCCACAAGTTTTTCTTAAATCTTTGAAAAAGAATTGCCAGTACTCTACACACGATATCAAAGAAGTGCGTGATAAATGTCGTCAGGACTTATTAATATCCTTGAGAGACCTCCTGATAATAGAAATATGTAGTGTATTTTCGGATTACAAAAACAAAAAACCAGTGAAACGACTGGTGAAACATAAAATTGTGAGCGATATTATAACTCTTAGCACGTGGATAATTAATTCAACTAGAAATAAAGAACTAGATAAAATTTTCAATGAGCAAAGTGCACTTAACTTGGATGATAAGTTTGATCGTGGCAGAACTAGTTCAAACAGTATCATTACTTCAAGAAAGGGTCTATAAGCTCGAACAATCAATGGCAAAATATTCAGAAAAGTGTTAATGATTCGCGCCAAACTCTCCCCCAGTCTCCTTTGACAAGGAACCCTGGCTTACTTACGAAGGAAAGTGCAGGTGGACGCCAGCCACTCCCTAACCCACCGCCCTCCCCCCAACACTTCCCCCTATCCACAACACTTGTTTACACCAGGAAGAAAGTGAAGATGAGAACGACGGCCAGGGGGAAGAAAGGGGGGAGGGGGAGGAGGGGGGAGGAGGAGGAGGAGGAGGAAGAGGAGGAAGCAGTCCCTACGGACCAACGCAGCGTCATACCACCGGTCAAGAAGAAAAATGGAAAAGCACGTCAAGAGCAAATTTCTGAAGACGACGTCGTAGTACAACCCCAAAGGTCAGTAGAAATATACATCGGAGGTGTCAGCAGCAATGCATCTATTAAGAATGTGGTTGAGGAGTTAATTTTCCGAGGGCTTTCAAAAGGATCACCCGCGCAATACCAAACTGAGGAATATATTTGGGAATATAACTTCCCGCCTCTTCCATCAAGAGGCAGTTATCACACAAGAAGTGCTCATCCCGGACATTGGTACTGGGATAGCTAATCATGTGACTCCAAAAAACGATCTTTTGTGTGTAGAATATTTGAATGTACAGTCTCTCCTTAGTAAGATATGTGAAATTGAATTGATGCTCTTAAATAGAAATATTGATATATGTTTAACTGAGACTTGGTTAAACCCGAATGTTGTCGATTCACTCGTTGGTAAATTTACAGTTTCGGTCAAATTCACATTTCCGATATGATATTACATTTTCCCTAGCTTAACTAGTGTACTTTCAACGAATCTGACCTTTATTTCTACCGCAAATGATTAGATTTAGAGATACATGGCCGCCATGGGTACCGCTCTCAGTTTCGGGTGGTGCAACGCCGCTACGCGGCTTATGCACATTTCAAATGATTGTTGCAAACTCGTATGTTCTGGCAAGCGGTTATATTGCGCTGCGCGCGCTTGCCACAGGGGTTACAGGGAACGAAATTTTACCCCTAACGTCTAGTTACAGTTTCGGTGAAATTCACGGCCGAACCTTCAATGTTACCCTTTTCGTTAACCACTTCACTTACCTTAAACAGATGGTAGTACTAAATGTTCACGAAGAAAGGTATTCACAACCTGTGGAGTTCCATTGTAATGTCCATGGAAACGACCAATAGCCTCAAAGTAAGACAGAGAACACCCACTGCAGACGTGCACGACGGAATCCATGGCAGTCAACTGAAGCGCACTTCTGTAGAAAGCCGGCTTATTCCAAAATCGCAGTTAATTGGATATTCTTGAAACAAAGCAACCAATCAGGTTTCAGCATTTGTACCGTACTTATAATTCATAACGAAAAACAAAAGACGATTAGGCATTTTTACCCACAATACATTGACAAAAAACAAAACCCCATCAGCAGAAAAACTGACATGGCAGCATAAACGCATCCTTGCGATAACAACAAGGCACAATATTCATCGGCAAATATCTCCGTAACTCTTAATTTGCGGAAGATGCGAGAAAGTATTTCGTATGAATCATGACAAAAATATATGATAGCAAGTAAAAAAATATTAGATATCCGAATCTGACCGAAAACTGTAATAATACCAAATAATCTTTCCGTTAACATTTGTAATCTTAAGGTTCAAAGAGCAGAGGGGGTAGAAGAGGTTTGGCTCTCTGTACAATCTCGTAAGCTACCTTCTGTTATCATTGGTTGCTTGTTGTATAGACATCCGCATGCTTCAAATGATACTTTTAACTATTTTCTGGGATGTCTGAGAGAGGTTTCTTTACAGAATAAATCAATTTATGTAATAGGTGATCTAAATGATGATTTGATGGTAGGTTCAGCAAAGATGCATAATATTATAAGTCACCAAATTAAATCAAATGATTAATAAACCTACTAGAGTTAGCCCCATCTCATCCACACTACCAGACGTTTTAATAACTAACAAGCAGGAAAGTGTTATTAACATGGAGGTAAACCCAAGTATTGTAGCTGACCATGAACATATTTCATTTATCATAGATATTAAGAAGCCAAAGCGTAAACCAGTCACGGTAACCTCTAGGTGTTCAAAACATTATTCTGCAGACTTGTTGTGCAATACATTGCTAGACCAAAAACTAATTCTAGATACAATCACGCATACTGATGACACAGATATTCAAACAGGAATTTTCAATGAAGTATATAATAGTGCTTTAGATAAATGTGCCCCAATAACCACGAGGGAAATAAGGAGACCCAGTGCGCCTTGGATAGATGATGACCTCAAAAACAGAATGATTGAAAGGGACATAATGCAAGAAAGGCTTAAACAAAATAGACATGACGAAAATCTAAACAATGAGTATAAGGAAATGAAAAAAAAATCATCAATTCTAAGATGCGTACTGCCAAAGCTTATTATAACAAAGACAAGATCAAGAAAAGTAGATCTCGTAAAGAAACATGGAAAATTATGAATAATATTGTATCTCCTAAAACAATTAAAAAGATTGAATACGACGACCCAAAGGCTAGAGCAGATCAATTTAACCAATACTTTGCTAATGTAGGTAAAATAACTTATGGTAAAACGCAGGAAATTCTACGTAAGTACGAAAATGAAGATGATAGAACCACTCAAACTAATCTTGGTAATAATATAAGATTGTTTAGACCTCAACCAGTTACAGTAGAAACAATAGTATTAACAGTTAAGAGCTTGAATAATAGTAATGCTTACGGGACGGATGGTATTCCTACCAGCTTTCTAAAAGATTCCCTTATAGTTATTGCATATCATATCACGGTTATCATAAATACATCGATTGTAACTGGGAAATACCCTTCTATTGGGAAACAACCCCTCGTAAACCCTCTTCACAAGAAAGGAGACAAGGACGACCCTGGTAATTATAGACCTGTTTCTGTCCTTCCGGTGTTATCGAAAGTAATGGAAAAGATTGTGTGTAATCAGTTAATGGTTCACATCTAGAAAAAAATAATTTGATTTCTAACACTCAACATGGATTCCGTAAAGATTTATCAACAGAAACAGCTTTGATGAAATTAACAGATGAAATTTTATAAAAATATTGATGGAAAAAAAGTTTCCATATTAATTTTATGCGACCTATCAAAGGCATTCGATAGTGTCAACCATGATGAATTGTGTAAATCTCTTAAGGAACATCACATTGATACTTTCTGGTTTCGGGATTACTTGGGAGATAGGAGTCAGGTAGTTAGATTAGGAGACGTAAATTCTTGTATTGAAAAGGTTGAATTTGGGGTCCCACAGGGATCTGTCCTAGGCCCAATTCTGTTTTTAATCTACGTTAATGATATGATTAAATACATAGAAAACTGCCTGCTAATTCAATATGCTGATGACACCCAGGTTCTTTTGACTAATCAAATAGAAAATCTAGATGCCTTGATTAAAAGGGCTGAACTAATATTGCTCAAAAGTAAGAAATATTTTCTAAGAAAAGGGCTATTATTAAATGCCACCAAAACACAGTGCATGTTTGTGGGTAGCTCACAGTATATTAGCAAAATTCCAGATGACATTGTAATAAAATGCCATGGGGATGAAGTAAAGATAAGTCAACGTGAAAAATCTAGGTCTGCACATGGACAGGTATATGACATTCAGTACTCACATTGACGAGCTGAGTAGAAAAGTTAGTGGCATTCTAATGTATCTAAGTAGAGTAAAAGATTACTTTGATGATACTACTCGAGCTTTGATTGTGGAAATAAACTACTGTATTAAGATATGGGGGGGTAACTGATGATATGCCCATGGAAAAAGCTCAAAAAATCCAAAACTTCGCAGGTAGAGTAGCCGTTATTGGGGTGAAAAAACACGATCATATCACCCCAACCCTCCAGCAATTAAAGTGGATAAAATTAAAAGAAAAGTGTATGTACGATGTTTTGTGTTTTTGTTTTTTAAAAGTTTGAGAAAAGAATATCCCAACTGGCTATACACATTTCCTACAGTCGGTAATTGTAGGAATGCATTAACAAGACAATGAAAATCTATATGTAGACAGCTATCGAACGGATTTGGGTTCACGCTCGATGGCAATAAGGGGCCCAGCTTGCTGGAATAAACTATCTCTGGAAATAAGAAAATGTATAGATGTTAGTTCTGATTTATTCAAAATGAAACTTAAGCAATACTTAAATTTTACTTGAATGTATATATATCCTAGACTTTTACAATCCAATTATTGTGAATTTTATGTAAATAATTTATATTGTTATGTAGCAGAATAACCATTATATAATGGAATAAAGGTTTTTGACTTTGACTTTTGACTCTCTCTCTCTCTCTCTCTCTCTCTCTCTCTC
Source organism: Macrobrachium rosenbergii (assembly GCA_039081455.1). NCBI lineage: Eukaryota > Metazoa > Arthropoda > Malacostraca > Decapoda > Palaemonidae > Macrobrachium > Macrobrachium rosenbergii. The sequence goes on from JANJGK010009113.1 coordinate 6,911, forward strand.
TCTCTCTCTCTCTCTCTCTCTCTCTCTCTCTCTCTCTCTCTCTCGAACCGAAAAAGGATAAAATTTAATGTAGGGGAGAACATATAAAAAACAATTAAAAAAACTCTCTCTCTCTCTCACTCACTCTCTCTCTCTCTCTCTCTCTCTCTCTCTCTCTCTCTCTCTCTCTCTCTCTCTCTCTCTCTCACAGTAATGTTAAGGACTCAGTAGTAAGAAGTTTCGCAGATGCCACAAGAATAAGTAGAGAAATTGCTTGTGATGAAGATAGGAACTCGCTACAAAGAGACCTAAACAAAATATATAAATGGGCAGAGATAAATAGGATGGTATTTAACTCTGATAAATTTGAATCAATGAACTATGGTGATAAAGTAGGAATGCTATATGCATATAAAGGACCTAATAATGAGACAATCACAAACAAGGTGTGATGTTGAATAGGAATATGTTATGCAATGATCAAATAGCAATTCTATTGGCAAAATGCATGCATTTTGGAAATTCTTAGCGTTCCTTCGTAAAAAGCATTGATATGATGCTAACAAAACCTGAACATAAAGATAGGAAAATTATTTATCTTTTCATTGATATCATTATCAAGATTGTTTTCAACCTATAATGCAGAAAATAAAATATGGAATTTTTTTTTCAAAACTTTCGCAATATGAGTTGGCTTATCCGTGTTGTAGCAGGGAAGTAGACTTCGTGAGAGTACCTTCACTGCTGCTATCTAAAATTTTTCAGATTTGGCGTTTACGCCGCGTTTTTGCAGATGGGGCCGGAATTTATTCGTAGATAATTTATTTTGTACGCCTGTTTGTGCATCTGTAAATAACTTCAATGCGCATGTATTATATATCATTCGAACGCCCATTCTTTGTACTTTATCGTGCTGAACAGCGAAAATGTAAAAAATATCAATATTTCTAAATAATAATCGTTGCCGTATACGATTACAGTCCGTTAGTCCGAAGACCCGATAGTCCGAAGGCCCGATAGTCCGAAGGTCCGATAGTCGTAGGTTGGTATTTTTATGGGTGTTTACTGGTTACAATTTTGCCGTATTAGCTATGGAGGGGTGGGGGGCTGATTACAGTCCGTCGGACTATCGGGCCTTCTGACTTTCGGACTATCGGACCTTCGGACTATCGGACCTTCGGACTATAGGGCGGTCACCCCGTATACAGTATTTTCTTAAAAAAAGATTGTCCGTAATCTAACGGCAATCGCTCAGTTTTATTTTAACAATACATGTATATTTCTTTTGTGCTTTTCATACCAAATTTATTCAGCTTTCTAATGCCATCTTTATTTTTTTCTATCTTTATTCCTTACTTAGATTACGATACGAAACGACAACATAAATAGGTTGGAAAATCTGAAAATTGCACTCCGTAAAAAATTAGCATATTTTAATCGGTAACAGTTAATTAGCAAACACATTTATAGCAAAATGATTGTTTTCACGTAAAATTTCAATCATTTCCACACAATTTACATATAAAATAAACTCCCCAAACCTAATTATTATATTTTTCATGATTATTTAAAAAAAACACCTACGATTTTCCTTTAAAATTTCACGTTCATCGCATCTTTTTTTTTTTTATTATTTCCGAGCCTTGCAATGATTTTCTGATTGCTTAAGGAAAAAAAATAGCGTATATCAGTTGTAGTTTGGAGGTATCAATTTATACAAAGAAACTTTCCCGCGAGCCCCACTTTTCCCTCCACGGCAGAAGTCGTGTACCGGGTAGAACCACAACAAGACCCACTTATAACAGTCAGCCAAACAAGACATTATCGATGACTCACGCTAAAGAAGTCAACTGAGCCCCCAACACTTAGACGGTACTGACCCAGCTCAGTTACCTTCAATACAGTACGTGGTATTATCTTGTGCTATTTCATCTAAAATGCTTAATAACTGTTCCGTCTATGGATGTCCCAAATATATATATATATATATATATATATATATATATATATATATATATATATATATATATATATATATATATAATAATATATATATATATATATATATATATATATATATAATTTATTTATGAAACCTAGTATCTTATAGCATCCTCTAGTTCCCAAACAGTTAAGTCTAGGGACCTGGGAAATGTTTCAAGCGCATAATTATCATAAATTTAAATACTGCAAATGTAGTTCTTATAAGTTTGGGTAATTATTCATTAAAAATCCTCTTATAAACAAAACCTACAAGGCAATTATTTTACTTAATAAGTCTCTAGTATCGTTTAATAAGAAAGGAATTAACCCCCCAAAAAAACCGATATTATTCAAAAGCCTTTTGTTCAGATTTATTGTAGGTATACAGAGAGAGAGAGAGAGAGAGAGAGAGAGAGAGAGAGAGAGAGTTGAAAGGATTGGGATGTCTCAAATCCTTATTAGTCCATCCGAGGAGACATCATGTGCTCACTTTTCTCTGGGAGCAGGTTTTACTGATCATTCACTCTCTCTCTCTCTCTCTCTCTCTCTCTCTCTCTCTCTCTCTCTCTCTCTCTCTCTCTCTCTCTCTCTCTCTCTCAATTACATATTTCCGATGTTCATTATTATTATTATTACAATTATTATTATTGAGAAGATGGAGAACTTTATTCGTATGGAACAAGCAATATTATAATTATATTATTATTATTGAGAAGATGGAGAACTTAATTCGTATGGAACAAGCCCAGGAAAAAGGGCCATTGACTCGAAATTCCAGAAGCTTCCAAAGAATATCTTGGAGTTCATTCGAAAGAACAACAGAAGATAGAGGGAATTACATAAGGAAAAGTTTGTCCCATTAAATAAGTAGGAATAATCGTTAATAATAAGAGGAATATGAACTAATATGTGGAAAACTACTCGGTGTGAGTTCCATTTCCTCAGCAAGGCGTGATGTCGTTGTATTTTTAACCTCCCACTCCCTCACACGCATATGGTCACTATCCCGTCCATCTCTCTCTCTCTCTCTCTCTCTCTCTCTCTCTCTCTCTCTCTCTCTCTCTTGCTCTCTTGGGTATGGGCGAACACGCCTCGACCAACGCTCGCACACAGAAACGTACACGCGTGTGCGTGTGCACACGTACGCGCGCTCAGACCCTTCCCTCACCAGGCTTGGATTGTCGGCCAGTTAAACTTCGCACCAAGAGCGAGTTCCTTTTAGAACCAGGACCCACCATCATGGACGCTTCGACCAACGCTCGCACACAGAAACGTACACGCGTGTGCGTGTGCACACGTAAGCGCGCTCACACCCTTCCCTCACCAGGCTTGGATTGACGGCCGCTTCAACTTCGCACCAAGAGCGAGTTCCCTCCCAACCAGGACGCACTTATCATGGACGCTTCTATCATCACTATTATCCTTTGGACTGTTATTACTATTATTATCGGCTTTTTTTGGTTTACTTAATAACGACTTTTTATCTCTAGGATTTCAATTCTGTCTTGTACCGAGATGGAAATTAAAGGGTTTACTATTATTATTATTATTATTATTATTATTATTATTATTATTATTATTATTATTATCATCATCTCTCTCTCTCACTTGTAAAGAAAAATATATTTTAGCATTTACTTTGTATAAATTGAATCATGGATTTTTAAACATTTAAACTATTATGTAATCAGTTTCCCTTGATGAACCTTTTTAGTGGCAATATACCCATCAATTCGGGTGACACATAATATTTGGTTTCTCACGGTAAACTGATTGTTTGATACAAACAACCGCACTGCTGCTTATACGTTTCTCCAGAAGTTCGTTAAGACAGCAGTCGACAACTAATAATAAACCCTTTAATTTCCATCTCGGTACAAGACAGAATTGAAATCCTAGAGATAAAAAGAAAAGCTAGTTCCACTCCAAGGAAGACGGTCCTTTCACTCCTACCACCGTACCTGAAGACTTGTTATATCGAGGGAGCGTATTCTCCCTCCTTGGCCCACATATTCGTTCGTATGGACGCAAGGTCTTTTGTCGTGACCGCCTAAGAAAACTATAGCCTGCAGACGGCTCTCGACTGGACCTATCAACCGACTTGCTTCTTAGGTAGAATTGCCCTTCTTAGTTGCATCGCTACCCACCATCGACACGGCGATCTTAAGCTGGACATAAACGTACGCGACTGGCATCGGGTTTGTCTTGCCGGGACTAGCGCACGCTCCAGTCCACTTGGGTATTGCCCACACACGCAGATGACTAGCTGTACGCATATTTCTAGCTCTACGCATATTTCGAGAGGGCAGTCCTGTAGTGTCTTGATAGTGAGTTTCCAGCCTTTGATTTAGATCGTGTTAAAGCATGGCACCAAGTATAGGAAGATTAGTGCGATAATGAGAGTACGAACATGAAATTTGCAAGAAAAAGCGTAAAGTATGGGTGAAGGAAGTCATGGCTGAGAAAGAAAGAAAAGAAATTATTTAAGAATGACTGATGATGCCTTTGGGGACCCGTTATTCTATTATACTCCTTTATACTACTGCATATTTCATCTTTTTCTAGTATATACTCAATGACATTTTATGGTAGGCTACTGTATTTCAGATGGTTTTGTTAGCGTACAGTATAGCGAGATATTTCACATATATATCAAAATGGAGGCAAATGCAGATGTACAGATATGCACAATGAGCCTCAAACGTACATATTTATATGTCTGTATCATTGAACAAGTTAGGAATTAAATTTTATATTGAAAAAAAGAAGTGATTTTATTTTTATCAATCAGCCTAGGCCGTAATAAAAAAAAATTAAAAAAAAATTAAAACACGGTTTTATTAAAATGCATAAAAAGTGAAAATATTATTTTTTGAGACACGCCAGGATTTTCTTATAATTAATCATGTCTACAAAAATAAAAGCGTGAGCCCCAAACGTGCAAGGAAATGCTACAATAAATAAAAATATAATTATTTCTCTTCCTGCAGCATTTCCTTCCAGGTTTGGCGGCCACGCTTTTATTTTTGTTAGACATGATTAATTGTAAGAAAAGCCTGGTGTCTCAAAAAATTAATGCTTACTTTATATATAGTGCATTTTAATCATTTTTGTTTTGTTTTGTACTTTTTTAGTTTTGACAGAAATTGTAACCGATGTACAACTGCAGTTAACGAAATTGATATCTGTTTACGGGGGAGGAGGAGGGAAGGGGGGAAGGGTGAGGGGAGTAGGAAGGTGAGGGGAAGAGGAAATGGGAGGGGATGAAGAAGGGAAAGGGGAGGGAGATGGAAAAGGGAAGGGGGAAGCGGAGGGAAGGGGGAAGGAGAGGGGGATAGGAGGCGAGGGGAGGAAAATGGGAAGGGGATGGAGGGAGTGGAGGAGGAAGGGGGCGGGAAAGGGGCTGGTGGGAAGTGAGGGGATGGTGGATGGAAGAGGGAAGGGGAGGGGAGGGGAGGACAGCTAAATTAACCTTGATCGTGTGCTTGGGGAGGGGGAGGGGGAGGGGAGGATACAGCTAAATTAACATTTGATCGCATACTCAGGAAGGGGGAGAGAGAGGTGCATGGGAGGGGGGAGGACACAGCTAAATTAACACTTGATAGTAAGGTATATTCCGGAAGGGAGAGGGGGATGGAAGAGGGACGGGGAGGGGGAGGACAGAGCTAAAATAACACTTGATAGTATGCTCCGGAAGGGGGAGAGGGACGAGAAAGGGGAAGGGGAGGGTGAGGACACAGCTAAATTAACACTTGATCATGTGCTTTGGAAGGGGAAGGGGGATGGCTGGGGAAGGGGATGGGAGGGGGAAGGCCACAGCTAAATTAACACTTGATCGTGTGCTGGGGGAGGGGGAGGGGGAGGGGGAGGGCGAGGGGAGGAGGAAGGGGATGGAAGAGGGAAGTCAAGTAAAATAAAAGCATGTAAAAAGGAGTTCGCCCGTGCAAGACGCGCCAGTCATTTCAACATGCTGAAATGACGAAGGGACAGGTCAGTCTCGACAGGACTGGCATCAATAGCTCCCGTACACGTTAAAGACTGACCGGTTCGCGCCAATCGCTATGAAATCAGGGCCCCAGTCGCGTACGTGTAAGGCCGCCTTTAGCAATACTTATGGAACGGATGTGCTTGAGGTATGTCACCCTGAATAGATAACCCTTGGAAATATGTAACTTATATTTATGAGGGGATTTGCCAAAGTTTTATTCATGTTTAAAAGTCCATTATGAGTGACGGTTTATCTACAATTGGTTTTGGAATTAATCTTCCTTCATTAAGATTGAAGTTTGACGGTTCTGATGTAGGTTGTGCTAAAGACAGTTATTGATGTACTGTTTAGGTGACATTAGTTCCGGAGCGTCTTCACTTACCATATTTAATTTTAATATTGATTTTGCTTCTTCACTCGGGCCTTTAACAGTAATATTTAGTGCTGTTTGCCTCTTTATTTACATTTGGAAAGTGGTTTCAAAGGTGCTTTTCAAACTTTCAGAATTCCAAGGGCGGGGCTATTCAGTAATGGATTAGGGAGGCTCTGCATCACCTATTCAATGATTGGGTTATCGCTGGCTAGGTTGCCTCTCTGAAAGCACACCTGTCCTTGTCAACCAACATTTCGAGTGTTAAGATTTCACATGATTGGTAATTGCACAGGAACATTAAATTAATAAATATTTAAAATCATAATTGTTTTACTTATATTGCTCATTACCATAAAGTTCAGTCCATGGCATCCTCAGCGGGATTGAGAGTAAAGGTTATTGCGGAATGTTGGTTGATTGGTTTCAGAAGAGGGCTGTCTTAGGGCCAGAGATGGCAGGAGTTTGATTTTCAAAATCAAAATCACGATTTTGAAATCAAAATCGTGGTTTTGATTTGATTTCTAAATCCCAGAATTTCAGGTGATTTTGATTTTGATTTAAAATCACCAAATGTAAGTGATTTTGATAATACATCAAAATCACTAAAATCACTTTGCACCATTTTATTACAAATGGTGGTTAGCTCTCTCTCTCTCTCTCTCTCTCTCTCTCTCTCTCTCTCTCTCTCTCTCTCTCTCTCTCTCTTTGATGAAAGTGTTTACAACGCCCTTACTCAGTTACCGATCATGCCGAGGGGTCATCTTATCGATAACCCCTTTTAAGAAGCACATGAGAAGACCATTAAGTCTCTCTCTCTCTCTCTCTCTCTCTCTCTCTCTCTCTCTCTCTCTCTCTCTCTCTCTCTCTCTGATGAAAAAGTGTTTACAACGCCCTTACTCAGTTACCGCTAATGCCGAGGGGTCATCTTATCGATAACCCTTTTAAGAAGCTCATGAGAACACCATTAAGTCTCTCTCTGTCTCTCTCTCTCCTATGCTGACATTTTAAACATCCAAACGATCGATCATTTTAATCTATAAAGAGTGGAAGGGCCATTTTCGTTCCTGAATAACATTGCTTCTGCTGCAGAATTTTTTTTTTTTTTTTTTTTTTTTTCAACCTAATGCCTCCATGTTGCAATTGCACAGTAACATTTTTAGGTGATTTTTAAAGTGATTTTGAAAATGATTTTTAAAATCATTTAAATTTACAGTTGATTTTCGTGATTTTGATCAAAATCACTGATTTTGATTTTAAAATCAATGTTTTGGGGTGATTTTGATGTCCAAATTCACTAAATTTAGTGATTTTGCCCATCATATAAGCCCTAACTTGAAGTTAGGGCTTATATTATAATTTTGCTTTAATCTCTTATCTTCGGTTCATGTGGCTAGTTCTGCTATTTCGTTGACCTTAATGGTCTTAATTGTCACGGTCGTCTTGCTGTTTTTTTTTTAAGATTTCGTATCCTTCAATTTCGTTGTATGTGAATAGCTTCAAATTGTTGTCATAATGTCTGAGTTAAGGCTACTGTTAAACTCTAAGAAGCATTTGCTGTCTCAGGCAACACAATGGCATAACAGAATTAACACATTTTCTAGATTTTCGGATATAGAAAGATCTACTACGATAGTGTTAATGGAAGATCTTGACAGTGAATTAAAGATTGTTAGTTTAAAGATTCAGGCTATGAAATGGGCTGAAAAGGAAGATGAAAGCGAACTCTTTGTCTTGATTTAACGGCCTGTGATAATCATCATTCGAAACTGGCTGAATGCATTTCATTATTAGAGACGAAACCTTTTCCTTCAGATTCCACTGAAACTGCCAAAGGTCTCTTGAAAGGTCCTGTTGCTCCCCTCCCTCGTTTCACGAGTAAGGAAGGGGAAGACTTGACTAAATTTCTCGCGCAATTCGAAGAGACTAAAGTAGATTCTCTTATCCCCAGTACGATAAGCTGTTATTGCTAAAACAACAGGTTAGCGGGAGTGCTTCGGTGCTGCCTGATTCGTTGGAGGCTAATAAACAGTCATATTCTGATGCTAAATCATTGTTGTTAAGTGCATTTGCTTCCCCTACGACACTGTGCATTGCTTCCCCTACGACACTGAAGTTTAACGTTGTTAAGAAGCTTACAGAAATGAGTGTGTTCCCGTAAAGACCGTTTTGAATATATAAGCAAAATGAGACTGCTTACAGTGAGTTAGGAGTCTTAATATGGACGTAGATTCATTTTTACAGTATTTTTTTCTGGACGGGATTGAATGAAACATTTAGAAGTCAGCTTACACAGATTACAAATAAGACGCATCCTTCCTGAAAGGAAATAAATGACCATTTCTTTGAAGCGTGCGAGCGTTATAAGCATGTATTAGATAACTTTCATAAGAAGAAATTGGATAACTCTAAAGAAATTACTAGTCCTGGGTCAAACGATGCCGCCTCAAACTTTGCTGTTAATCTTAATGGTAAGGTCCATCAAATTTTTTGGATGCAGGGGCGTCATTTCAGGTTTTTGATTGGGGGAGGGGGGGGGGCGAAGGCGGTTTGGCGAGCGAAGCGAGCCTAATCACCTGGTTTTTTTTTATTTTGAGCTATTTTATGTACTTTTGGAAGCACATAAAATATACTGTAGATAGATAGATAGCCAGATATAACTTAATGTGATGACACATTTGAATTTCGGTAGGAATAATGGGAAACCACCTGCTGTTACTTCTTGGGGCTTGGTGGGGTGAGGGGGGGCAAGTTGAGGCTGCGGGGAAACTTGAGTCTTGGGGGGCGGGGGGGAGGTGCCCCACCCCCCATTAATGACGACCCTGTTTGGATGCACAATTTGTAATAAAATTGACGGTAAGGAAGCCTCACATTCCCTTTCTAAGTGCCCAAAAATTTGGAACTCCACAGGCTAAAGTAGAAAAATTTAGTTTGAATTTTTGCATAAAGTGTGGTCACATGCCGTTTTCGTTTCAAAAAAACCTTGTGTTAATTGTTCCGAAGGACAGTCAAAGAAAGACTTAAAGAAGCCCGAAAAGGTAAAAGGCGATTCTCGAAACGCTAGTCCAGCAGGTTCCGCTGAGAACGGTAATGAAAAATCCAAACGTCAAATTTCAAGTACGTCTGTTTTGATTACGAATTCGCTGCAAAGTCAAGTTGGCAGTGAATCGATTTTGCCCACGTTCACTTGTGAATTGCAAAATGGGTTTCAGATTCATGGATTAACAGATGGCGGTTCCTAAGTTAATTTCATTACTGACGAGGTAGCGGAAAATCAAAACCTTTACAAAGTTGGGGGAGGTTACGATGAAATTCGGTAGTGTTGAGTGGGCGGTAGAGGCAGTATGTGTACCTTCTATAAATATTGAACTAGGCTTAGCTGGATTGAGTGAAATTGTACAGGGATTTGTGAAGCGGGGTTACTCGTTGGCTGATAGGGAGTTACTCGGTGGGGGTGAGGAAATAAAGCATATTAATTTCATCCTGGAATCGATGGTTAGTTTCGGGAAAGATTTAAGTTCTGTATACTCTCAAACTCCTATGGGGTCATGCTTTTAGGCAAAGTAGATAAACTCATAAATGACTTGAAATACTTGCCTTGTATTTCTGAAGCTGGTGCTTATTGTATTGTACAAACATTAATGCTACCAATGTTGTCTGCGACAATGATTGTATTTCCTGTGGCTTGCTTATCCCGAATGAAGGTAAAATGGCAAGTAATGATTATGTATATATTTTGTATTGTGTATGTATGTATGTATGTATATGTGTATATGTGTATATATATATATATATATATATATATATATATATATATATATATATATGTGTGTGTGTGTGTGTGTGTCGAATATATATATATATATATATATATATATATATATATATATATATATATATATATATATATATATATATATATATATATATATATATACATATATATGTGTGTATATATATATGCCTCTTATATTTTGATTGTTCACTGCTATAAATGGAACATTATTCAATCAATAAAGACAATACTCGATTATGATCTGTTTGTATCCATTACTATTAAGTCTCTTGGTCTAAAACAGAAAATTGTGGTCAAATACATCTTTTATTGATTAGAAAAGTCCATGATAAATCCAATGAAGACCAAAACATTCTCCTCATTCTTCATTACCCTATGTTTCGATATGGTATGGATACGCTGATTGAAAACTTTTATCCTAATGTCATAATAATGTAGAATAAAAATTTAACTAAAAAAAGGTCATAATAATGTAGAACAAAAATTTAACTAAAAAATGTAACTAAAAAGTTAACAAGGAAAATAGAGAATAGTATAAGCCTTAATCAGAATCGCAGGGATAGAAAGAAAAAAAAAAAAGTGAAGAATCGCAGGGATAGAAAGAAAAAAAAAAAAAAAAAGTGACCGTCGTCTGGCCGACCCCCCTCTAAGCGGGTCCTGGGCGAGACATCGTGAGAAAATGGAGAGTCAAGTATTCCAACAGCCCTTCCTAGGTTTGGGCGTCCCAGGAAAATTTCTGAGAGTTTCTCGCAAAATAGAGCGCGTATTGGAAAAAGAGCCCTCCCCTATAGCTCGCAAAATGAAAGAGTATCCAGACGATATCCAGGATGTCTCTGTGAGGTGCATAAACAGTCATTTGGCAAAATATAGCAGCTTTCGTGCAAAGGTCAAGCCAATATTGAGTGTTCGAAACATTATAGATGGGAAGGCATTTTTGTGCATGTCTCGTCACCCCGTACGAACTTAACGCTTCTATTGTATATATACCTATCTATCTACTCATCTATATATGCATATAGATAGATAGACGACATTCAGACGTTCTCTCTCTCTCTCTCTCTCTCTCTCTCTCTCTCTCTCTCTCTCTCTCTCTCTCTCTCTCTCTCTCTCTCTCTCTCTCTCAGGTAAAAATAGCTCAGCCGTGAAATCCGATCTTATATATATATATATATATATATATATATATATATATATATATATATATATATATATATATATATATATATATATATATATATATATATATATATATATATCACCTATGTATAATGATAATGATAATAAAAAAAAAAGAAACTTATGAACTGTTACCTCTCATTCATATTTCATAAATCTAACCAAACTATAAACTTAACCTGAACTTATTTGAACTTATTCAAAAATAAACATAATTACTAATAACTAAAGTACGGTTTGTATTTGATTTTGCCAAAGTCTACGTCGACCTGGGAAAAAGAAAATGTTAATCCTTCCTTGTAGAGGTTCTTGAAAGATTATGATGTGAAAAATTACGTAATCAAAGGTTGACAAATCTTCTCCTTTAGTGATCATTAATACACATTTATTGATACAACAAAATGTAAAGGTCTATATCATACTTATCTAATGAAGTTTCTTACTCTCTAGCTGTGCAACACACACACACACACACACACACACACACACACACACACACACACACACACACACACACACACACACACACACACACATATACTGAACACTGAAGTACCTGATACATTGTTATTATTCCTTATAACAACAGGAGGCCTTGTATCGAAAACAAATTCGTTATATTCTATTTCTCAGTCTTCCAACACTCAGCTGATCGTACGCTACGGTGCACAGCGTACAGGTTTTATTGTCGCCGTTTTCTATATTATACTACATGATGAAAAACAAATCTGTGGTATGCATATATATATATATATATATATATATATATATATATATATATATATATATATATATATATATATTCACGATGCGTATCAAGTACCTGGTTATTACACATCTCAAGATTCAAAAATATACCTCACTTCAGCCAGATACCTGAACTCTCATAACATTAATTGTTACGACTGAATACTCTAAAGGTAACAGTGATCCCTTAAGAAAAAACTTATTTATCAATCACTTGAAAAAATCAAACTAAGTTCATCAGAATATGTGTGAGGTATCAAAAATTAAACTAGAAATCTTCTAGAGTAAAAGGGCATCACTCCATCAAAAACTCTAACTGTTTCCCTGGTCTTAATTTACTTTAGCAAAACTAAAAGAACAAAGCATGTTTATCACTTTGCCTTATGCACACACAATCAATCCTATTCACTGGTGATCAATAAATGAAACACTGTTTTTCTAAAAATGTTAAATACAAAATTTTTTTTCAGATTCAAAGTTTATAACTAGAATTCACAATTAATTAGAATTCACAATCTGAAAAATTTACTATTAGTTGAAATTAACACAAACCTCAATGAATTCTTGAATTAAATTATGAAAAAAAACTAATTCACAAAAACTTTATCAGGAATTTAAATAAATCAAGCAAAATTTAAACTATCAAGAATTACTCAAGATTTAAAAAGAAAATCTCAATAAATGAAATCAAGTATGCAATGTTAAATTAAGCATGCAATGTTAAATTACCAAGAAATATTCAATAATGATTTCACTTGTTCAAAATTTCCTAACTTATCATACCATAACTTCCTAACTTATCATACCATGGTATCAATAAGTAAAACTTCACGTTACCTTACACAACTTGTGAAAACCTCTGTAAATTACTTGCTGCAGCTGCGTTACACAATACACACTTTTTTTACCGGGCGCCGTTACGAACTAAATAACTTTGCTAAATTGCTAAATTCAGATCTCAAAAGTTAATGTTAAAAGTGACCATAAAATATTAAGTTAAAAGTAATCTCTTCCTAATTAGGAGAGAGAGAGAGAGAGAGAGAGAGAGAGAGAGAGAGAGAGAGAGAGAGAGAGAGAGAGAGAGAGAGAGAGAGAGAGAGAGATGGAACCAAATCGACTGGTCTCAGAATTCAGAATGAAACAAATTTTAGGATTCCAGTAATACGTGAAACAATTACATGATGTCATTAAAGCATTTTGGGTACGAGATACAAAAGTTCTAGAAGCAGGGAGGTGACGTCATTAAAGCGTTTTGGGTGCGAGATACAATGGAGAAGCTTCTAGAAGGAAAGTTACGTCATCCCAGCAAACCGTTTGAACGCATCTTACAAAACATGACGTAATTGATCAGGACACGTATTCTTTCTCTCAAAGTGGCGAACGTGACTCGAACAATGCATGTAACACCATGAAATCACTCGTCTTGAACCCGTACGGGACGAATCGGCGTTTGTTTTGCAAACATGTCATCGGTAACCCAAACCAAAGCGTTCCCTCTTATCTCAACTGATGACAACTGAAATGAAACAAGCCCTGGTGGACACACACACACGTGTTCACATACTACGTTTTTATCAAGAAAGATACTCGTTCCAAATTACGTTACTATTAAAATTATAATAACAATTCTAAATTACGCTATCAAGTTAATTAATCATTAGTACTTTTGCGATCTGATGTCAAACTAAATATGACACTTCAACGATCATTATCATTAAACATAACACATGAAAAAAGTAAATATGTCAAAATTATAGGAGGATATACGTATTACAAGACATCATGAAAAAAAAAAAAAAAAAAAATATATATATATATATATATATATATATATATATATATATATATATATATATATATATATATATATATATATATATATATATATATATATATATTCTTAAAATTAATTTTTATGCTTGATATATATTTGTGAATTAAGAAGATGCTATTTGTGTAATTATTTAGTGTAATTTCTTCAGTCAAATGTATTTTTAATACTAAATATTTGGATCACAACTTTCATCTCTGATTTCATCTTTCAAATTAGGTTACCAATAGTGATAGTTGCTACTAGTTTCCCTCGGTTGTTTGTGATATTTTCTGTTTGTATATATCTCTTATTTGCAAAATGGATCGCTGGGCAATTCGAAAAGTGGACGTAAAAGAAACTCCAGATATAAATCAAGAGACCGAAGAAGTGGATAATAATGTAGTTACAACACCGTGTCAGTCAAATATGAAAAGGAGTGTCGTTGAACCACGCAGCAGCCGTCAACCACAGCCAGAACGGCGAAAGTACCAAGAAACAGATTTTATTCAGTATGGTTTTGTATGCCACGTTGTTAATGACGTTCATCATCCTCAGTGTGTTATATATATTTGGAAGTGTTGGCTGATGGAAGCTTAAGGCCAGCAAAAATGAAAAGACACCTGTCATTCACAAATAAACCAATAGATTTTTTCCGACGCAAGAAAATGGAGTTACACGGACAAAAAAGCAAGTGATAACAAAAAATGTTGCATTGCCTGTCAAAGCTCAAATGGCATCGTATGAGGTTCCATATCTAACTGCTCAGAGAAAAAAGCCACACACAACAGGGGAAGAGCTTATCAAACCTGCTGCACTGGCAATGTGTAGAGCTATTCATGGCGAAAAGATGGCTTGCGAACTTGAATTCATGAGATTGCAAGTGACATACTGATTCAGTTGATGGAGAGAGTTAAGAATGTAAATTATGCTTTACGGTTAGATGAATCAACCGACATTTCTAGTTCTTCTCCATTACTTGCATTTATAAGATATAGCTTCAGTGGAAAAATTGAATGAAGATCTGTTGTTTTGCCTTGTGCTAGAAGGAAAGTGTACAGGAGATTATATTTTCATGGCATTAGATAAAAAAAACTTCATGAGATTGGTCTTTCTTGGGATCGGTGTGTAGGTATATGCACAGATGGAGCCGGGGCAATGTTAGGTTAAAAGAAAGGACTAAAAGCAAAGGTATATAACGTGGCTCCTCATATACGTTTTACTCACTGTATTATTCATCGAGAAGCTCTCGCTTGCAAAGCCATTGTTCCCGAACTTAAAACTGTTTCTGATACAGCTGTCAAAATCGTCAACTACATAAAATCATGCCCTTTGAATGCCAGGTTATTTGCTTCACTGTGCAAAGACATGGGCTCAGACCATGAAGCATTGTTGCTTCACACACAAATTAGATGGCTCGCCAGGGGAAAAGTTTTCACACGGCTGTATCAGCTGAGAGATGAGGTCCGCCTACTCCTTCTGGATTCAGGCTCTGAATTCAGTGTATTCATGACTGATAGTAACTGGTTAGGAAAGCTAGTGTATTTATCATGCATTTTTGATAAGCTTAAGGAGTTAAATCTTTCCGTACAAGGCCCAAACACAAATATTTTGTCATTGTTCGACAAGATAAATGCATTCTCAAAGAAGCTTGAGCGATGGATTTCACGAGCTGAAGAGGGTAACATTGAAATGTTTCCTGAACTTGAAGAGTTTGGAGAGGAAAATAGAGTTATGTCTGGATAATTTGAAAGCAATAATAGTTAATCATCTTCGAAATCTTCTTAATCACTTCAAGAAATACTTTTTTAGAAGAGTCAGATCTAGAACAGTATGATTGGATATGAATGCCATTCACTGCTCATGGGAATCATTCATCATCTGACCTCGAGGAAGCATTGCTTGAATTATCTTCTGATAGAACCTTACGACTCAGGTTTGGGTCAACAACACTGAATGAGTTTTGGATATCAGTATCGGAGGAATGTCCTGGTTTATCAAAGGCAGCACTGAATATCTTAACACCGTTTGGATCGACTTATCTCTGTGAAACTACCCTCTCAGCATTAACGTATATCAATAATAGATGATGATCTGCGAGTTGCAGTCTCCGATATCACCCCGAGATTTGAGATGTAACGTTCAAAGAAACAAGCCCATTCATCCCATTAAATTAAACAGGGTTAGATTGTATTGTACTTTAAAACTGTTTTAAAACAAGGCAAACAAACAAACAAACAAACAATCTCTCTCTCTCTCTCTCTCTCTCTCTCTCTCTCTCTCCTCTCTCTCTCTCTCTCTCTCACTCTTATGTACTCAACAGACAAATATCCTTTTTGTGTTTGTGCACAACACACTCACACACACACACACACATATACTGTATATATACATATACAGTATGTGTATGTATGGATGGTATTTATTTAGTTTGTATGTTCATCCCATTAAATTAAACAAGGTTAGATTGTATTGTACTTTAAAACTGTTTTAAAACGGAGCAAACAATCT
>JANJGK010009114.1:0-7500 GCA_039081455.1 Macrobrachium rosenbergii
AGAAACTGACTGACATCAACCTGGCGTCTCCCCATCCAGCCAACCATCGCAATCTTTCGGTTCTCGCCTCCTCCACTCTTCACCATTGTCCCCTGACCCTCTCTCTCCCCCCCCCCCCTGGCCCTCATAAGCAATCACACCCTCGATTAGGTGGCCCCGTTCATCTCAGTTTCAATGAGATTGGGCGAGGCCCCGCCAATCTTCCTCTTTCTCGTCCTTTTCAACCTATTTCTCAACGTCCTTTTCTCTTACGCTCTTTCCTTTCTTTACCCTTTCTTTTTCAGTGTCTTACCCTTCTTTTTCAGTGTCTTCTCCTCCGCCCTGATCTCCATAAGGACATTGGGTGTCCCGTCCAATCTGTTTCCCGAATAAAAAGAAAACCCCCGACTGCTACTCGTTCTGGCCAATCCCTTACTCTAAATTCTAACCTCTACAATCTCTCCTGCTCCTTTTCACTCCAATGAGCAACGGAGTCACGGGGAGATTCGCCTCCGGCCCAAGACAGAAAATGTTTAAAGCTTATTTTTCCGGAAATATTGTCTGGAAATGGATTTCACGGCTAGATCGGGTTATCGTGATACAAAAAAATTATTTTTAATCACAGGGTAGAGGTTGTTCCCTTTTATAATTATGACGTTTATACAAAATATCAGTTAACATCACTGATAAATCGAAGATTGTCTGTTTCAGTATTCGGCTTTTTGTCAGTTTAGTAAAGAAATGCAGAAATGAAATATACTAAGAGAGTAACTATTTTAACCATTTAAGAGAGGTCATCTATAGCAACGCGTCCACCTTGACTAATATTGTAAGTATACATTTAGTGATTACCACTTTCATCATTTCAAGCGAATATCAGCCTTACATGGTAAAGATAATGTTTTATATTTAGCTGGTCACAGCCATCCTACTGCAGACAATGATACCTGGTAATTATCCATAAATCATTCTGGAGTCATGTCTAAATTTACCCAAAAAATACACAAACCAGAATGTAGTCCTCTCAACAGAATTATTTTCATCATACTCTGCTAAGGATCTTGCGGGAAAATAGGAACACATATGAAGGCGTCTACAGGAAGGAAATCAAGTTTTGGAGAATCACGCAAGGATAGTAATGTATTAAAAACAGAAATAGTTTTTTTTTATTTCAACTTCTATATCAGTGATTCTCAAACTGGGTGCCGTGGCACCCTGGGGTGTCACAGACAGTGCCTAGGGGTGTCGCAAGATTGTCATGAATTTTATTTTGGCTAGATCAACTCAATAAACAGTTGTAAAAAAAAAAAAATTGCAGAAGTCTTCATATAATTATTATCAGTGTGTCTACTCCAATTATGTTTACCTAATTCTTCTGATATGCTCATTGTTTGTACAGTATATTTCTGAATGTACGGTGCTGCTTTCGGTTTGAGTATCGATAATAATTTTATTCATTAAATAAGAAGTTAATTCATGCGATATGGTGGGATGGTGAAGGAGTGCCACGCTAATGATTACATTAGTTAGGGTGCCATCACTAAAAAAAAAAGATTGAGAACCTCTGTTCTATATAATCAAATGGAACCGAAGGCTGCAGGAATAAAATGAAATGTGAATAAACGACCGGGAATAAATGTATGATTATTATTTAAATAGGTCTTGAAGGCTTTCCACAAACAGGGCTTCCAAGAAACGGACACTGATGCACAGCAGGTCTTCCAAAGGAGGATATTAAGAGAAATACCTCGTCGACACCAAACGTACAATTTAGCTGGCAAAACGTATCTCTGTTATATCCAATCATAACACGTGAAAAATGTGCCGAAGTTTCTTCGGCGCAATCGAGTTTTCTGTACAGCCACTAAAGCGCATAATCAAGGCCACCGAAAGCAGATCTATCTTTCGGTGGTCTCGGTATGATGCTGTATGAGCCACGGCCCTTGAACTTTAACCAGGGTTCGGTGGTGGCCTATCCTATATAGTTGCCAAAAGCACGATAATGGCTAACTTTACTCTTAAATAAAATATATAAACTACTGAGGCCAGAAGGGTGCAATTTGGTACGTTTGATGGTTGGAGGGCGAATGATCAACGTACCAACTTGTAGCCCTCTAGCCTCAGTAGCTTTTAAGACCCGAGGGCGGACTGAAAAGTGCGGACGGACAGACAAAACCGCCACAATAGTTTTCTTTCTAGAAAACTGAAAACCTGATCAGGAAACGAGGAATATAAAAACTGTACGCGTGATGCATTACTTAACTAGAAAATACTTCTTACTACGAGGAAATTACAAAAGCGATTTGATGAGAAGTTTAAATCTTAAAGAATTCTCTACCTGTGTTTAGCTAAATCCTTATAGTATATCATGTGACCATTTATGCTCTACTGGCATGACAGAAAAATCTAAAGTGAAAATTCCCTTGTAATATCCTCACTGGCAGGGAAATGCAGGCACTATAATCACAACTGTTACTAAACTTGTACCACTGTTCCAGCGAATGCTGAGAAGACAATTCCAAATAAACACTGAATACTCAAAACTTCCACCAACATTAAATGAGAGTGGGAGGCGACGACGGTATCTCAGGTAAAAACTCTTTAACCCACTTCTTTGGAACCTATCCGGCAGACGTACCTTACACACACTGGTCAGCACCATAATTACATTATCATCACTGGAAGACAAATTCTCAGCACCATAATTGCATTTTCATCACTGGAAGACAAATTCTCAATCATAGTAATACCAACTGCTGGAGTTTTTCCATCATTCAACCTAAATTGTATTTTTTACATCCTCAGAAGTCACAGCAACACACATTCTCAAACTTAAAACTCATCCTTCCTACTCTTGGGTCAACGAGCTCTGCCTCTCTTCCATCCTCCAAATTCCTCAAATGTTAAATCACTCTTTCGGCCCAAAACTGAAAACTCTCCAATGTTATATGTTTTCTGTTTTTTTTGGAGTACCAGAAATACTCGCTAGCAGATTCAAGTCATTACCAAAGCCGTGTCAACATGCAAGCAAATGCAGCAGTCTTTTGTATCAAGCACAAAACTAGGTCGATGCAGGTACTGTATAAAAAACAGTAGGATGATGATTTCAGGTTCTCCTTCTTACCGTCAGACTAGAAAATTACCAGGAGGTATAAACATTATTTTCCAGTGGAGAAATTGCAGATGAAAATACTAACAAATACCTGGAGGTATAAAGATTATTTTCCAGTGGAGAAATTGCAAATGAAAATGCTAACAAATACCAGGAGGTATAAACATTATTTTCCAGTGGAGAAATTGCAAATGAAAATGCTAACAAATACCAGGAGGTATAAACATTATTTTCCAGTGGAGAAATTGCAAATGAAAATGCTAACAAATACCAGGAGGTATAAACATTATTTTCCAGTGGAGAAATTGCAAATGAAAATGCTAACAAATACCAGGAGGTATAAACATTATTTTCCAGTGGAGAAATTGCAAATGAAAATGCTAACAAATACTAGGAGGTATAAACATTATTTTCCAGTGGAGAAATTGCAAATGAAAATGCTAACAAATACTAGGAGGTATAAACATTATTTTCCAGTGGAGAAATTGCAAATGAAAATGCTAACAAATACTAGGAGGTATAAACATTATTTTCCAGTGGAGAAATTGCAAATGAAAATGCTAACAAATACTAGGAGGTATAAACATTATTTTCCAGTGGAGAAATTGCAAATGAAAATGCTAACAAATACCAGGAGGTATAAACATTATTTTCCAGTGGAGAAATTGCAAATGAAAACGCTAACAAATACCAGGAGGTATAAACATTATTTTCCAGTGGAGAAATTGCAAATGAAAATGCTAACAAATACCAGGAGGTATAAACATTATTTTCGGTATAAACATTATTTTCCAGTGGAGAAACTGCAAATGAAAATACTAACAAATACCAGGAGGTATAAACATTATTTTCCAGTGGAGAAATTGCAAATGAAAATACTAACAGAGTAAAGAGAGGGCAGAGCACCGAACACGAGAGTTCATACAAATCCCAATTCAGCAGGAGACTTTCTCTGATTTAGTCTAAGGCGGGAATTCCAAAACAAACTTCTTTGGGAAACTGAAGACGTATTTGCTCAAAATCAGACATGACAAGGCAGACAGTCATTTAAGAGAACCCTGAACTAACTGACACACAAAAGGAACACACATCTAGGCCCAAATGAGACCCAACGTCGGAATTGGACTCGGTGGTGCCAGACGCAGGATAATGGCTAAACTTAATCTTAAATAAAATAAAAACTGCTGAGGCTAGAGGGCTGCAATTTGGTACGTTTGACGATTGGAGGGCGGGTGATCAACATACCAATTTGCAGTCCTCTAGCCTCAGTAGTTTTTACGATCTGAGGGCGGACAGAAAAAGTGCGGACAGACAGACAAAGCCATCTCAAAGTTTTCTTCTACAGATAACTCAAAAAAATAATAAAGGATGTATAAGTAAAATGTGGAAGGGGATAGCACAGCAATTTCAAAGCCACAAGACAAACGACTGCAAGAAGAACTATTATACAAACCGGATATAAGAAAAGTTTTCTTTCCTAGAAAGTCTCTCTCTCTCTCTCTCTCTCTCTCTCTCTCTCTCTCTCTCTCTCTCTCTCTCTACCCGCGATGTAATCTTGAGGGAGGACCATTTAAATACTTGAAAAGAGTCTGCTGCTACTTACGCCTTTTGTCTTCACAAGAGGTTCTCGCTTCTCTCCCTCATTTGCCTACAATGTTATAAACTCTCCTTCCTTCTCTCTTTCTTGTATACACATACATGTACATATATATATATATATATATATATATATATATATATATATATATATATATATACATATATGCATATAAATAAGTATACATATACATATCTATGTGAATATAAATATGTAAGTTTATAAGTATGTATGTGTGTATGTATATATATATATATATATATATATATATATATATGTATATATATATATATATATATATAATTAAAATAAATACTATGTCATACTTCTGAGAAATGCAAAAAAGATCCACAATAATAGTCAGAAAATAAGTGGATTCCAAAATGAGTATACGTTTCGCCAAATTGCACAAGAGTTTTAAAATTTCTGTTCATCTTCTCTGAAGTTTCTCAAACACACAGACACGTATATAAATATATATATATATATATATATATATATATATATATATATATATATATATATATATATATATTAGTGTGTGTATGCAGTATATACTGTTCAGGTACTGAAGGAAAAGAAACAAACACAGAAGCATGTACTAATTATAAGAAAGCTTCAGATTCTTTGGACTTTATCATTTCAAACTTCGAGATTTTCTGCGTGGCATGTTTTGATGGTCTCCTTCCATCTCGTTGTCTTGGTGAATTTTTGGCTGCCATTCTCTTGTTTAATAGCCAAAGGGGATATACTTGTGAAGGAGAAAACGGAGGGCTGCAGAACTAATTAAAAAATATATATATATTCCTATAATCATCTACAAATTTCTTCCCTGACAAAGACGTTCTCTGCAATACCTATATTGCCAACTGTCGTTTTGTTTAATCACAGCACCGCCGGTTATCTTCCTTATGGACCTGTCATGCAGTGGCGTCGCTATGGGGATCCCGGGCCCCCACAGTCAGATGCTTGGTCCCTCACAGGCAACCCACCCCCCTGAAATTCCTTTTGTAGCTAAACTTTAACCCTTACAGTATTTGATACATTTGCATATAGTAAAAGTTGAAATTAATTGAAAATTGAGCTCTATCATTTCAAATACAGGTTTACTAATACTATTATTTTCCTTCATTCACCTGGATATATACATTCGAAAATAGTATATTTTTCTAATTACAGAATTGGTACATTAGTTTTGTGTAATTTCCTTTTTCCCCCCAAATCATATCTTGGCCCCACAAAGGTCCCCCATTGATGGAATGCCAGCTACGTCACTGCCGTCATGACATCTACAAATTACTTCAGCATAACTAAACCAAAAGCATGACTTTTCTCCCAAAAATGCTGAGCTACGGAACTATAACTCCATATAATTATTCCCCGTTGTGCGTCTTCAATAGGTTCACTTTTTCTCTTTTCCAAGGAGCATCTGCTCTCCCCAATACAGAATTCCTTGCCATGCCTGCAAGGCATGAGGTGTATCCCTCTTCTTCTTCTTCTTTTTCTTAACTGTCCTTTCCAAGTTTCTTTTTGTCCTTTACAATTTTCTTTTTCAAGTATTCATGCATTGGAAGGTGGTGCCATGTCCATGCCTCTAGTTACATAGAAAAAAAAACCGTTTGAAATCTCGGTAAGCTCCTTGTTGAAAGGGAATGAAATGGACATCTTCAAATCAGACTTGTCATTTTTATAAGGGCGTTCAGAGTACAATCATATCAAAAGACTCTGACCCAACCTTTTCACCACTTATATATCTCCATACATACTCCCAAAACTATACGTTTTAACAGCTTCAGTATTTTTTTGTTCTCATTCACATACAACTGCAGTTTACTTCCTTAACGGACAGTTGGCTCAACAATCCCGTCGTGCATTCAAACCAAGGTTTTCATCTCATCTCGATCTTTTGCACACCATTCTCCTTCTTTGGTTTACTTATTCTGTGACTAACTTCTCTCACCCTTACCCTCATCCATTATCTTATACACATCTTCTGAATAATAATAATAATAATAATAATAATAATAATAATAATAATAATAATAATAATAATAATAATAATAATAATAATATGAATCTACTATTTCCAATCTTCCAGCATCCATATTAACAGTCAGTGATCCTATTCCTTGTTTATTGCGATAAAAAAAACTTACTTTTGCTCATATTTGCTTGCACAAGATTCCATTACAAATTTCAGTAAGCATATTTTTTCAGGTAATTCAATTTAATTTCAGATTCAATTCAATTTAATGTTAGCATGTATAGTTTTTCAGATAATTCAGTTCAGACTATTCAGTCTAACAGATGAGTGCGATATCATGTTAAAGGGAAAGTCAGTGTCCTCGTTCATTACAATAAAAACCTAACTTACTTTTGCTCACATTTGCTCGTAAAAGATTCCCTTACAAAGCTAAGCATGTATAGTTTTTCGGAAAATATAACATTTAATCCACCATATGAAATCCAATATCATATCACAGGCAGACAACGAATCAACAGGTCTCGGGAAAGACTTAAGCCCACTGAAGCTGACAACTGGTAAGGTATTTAAGAAAAACAAATTAGGCCTGATAGATAGGCACCTACCTGAGACCACTTATCAGTAAATCAAAAACAGCGGTAATGTGACAATAAAAAACACTCTGCCAGTGAAAAGCTATCGAGCTTTTATCGTCAAACTTGCTTGTATATCATCGATGGTTTTATAGAAACTATTCAAATTCACCAAAACTGGCTGAAAAGCGATGCAGCAAAAGTGTTCTATACCAGCAGATAATTATAATTCTTCTGCAATCCCATGCCCCCGTGG